>JBBUKS010000035.1:7168781-7198620 GCA_038050645.1 Hedychium gardnerianum
TTTATATTTAAAAAATACCGAAACCATATCGGCACGGCACGATACGATACCGAAACCGTATCGTTCCGATCCAAAACCGAAACCTCGACACGGGTCGAGATTTTAAACCTTGGTTTGTAGCATAAAAATTAATGCCTGATTATATTTTTTCTGTTCTTTTATAGATATCATCCAGACAAAAATGCAAATGATCCTATGGCTGCTGAGGTTTTCAAGGAAGTTACATTCTCATACAATGTATTGTCTGATCCAGATAGAAGACATCGATATGACACATCAGGCTTTGAGGTTAGCAATACAAATTGTATGCTCATCTTTTTGGTCATCTTTGTTTAAATTCATTTATTGTCTTCTTCCAAGGACATCATTATCATTGATATGTTTACCGCTTCTATAATGTTACCTATTGAGTTAATTTGCTAAATTTTTTAGCCAACAAACTGTGTAAAAAATTTAAATTGTTTTCCTAGGCTATTGAATCAGATAGTCAGGAACTGGAGCTTGATCTTTCTAGTCTTGGTACTGTGAACACAATGTTTGCCGCACTTTTTAGGTAAAGTGAGCTAATGGACATAGTACTACTTTATATCCTGTGGTGGCGTTTCTGAATTGAATATCAAAAATATTATTGTTACATATTATTGTTTAATACTTTATATTAGTAAACTTGGAGTTCCAATTAAGACAACTGTTTCTGCAACTGTATTGGAGGAAGCACTTAATGGCTTGGTAATTGTCCGTTCACTTTCCTTGGGGCAGTCAATTACCAGAAAGGTAATGACACTTCCTCTTGCTGTTCACAGAGCTTTCACTACAAATCTATCGAATACGTTACTTTCCATAATTAAACAGGTAGAGAAACAGTCAGCACATTTTTATTCAGTTGAAATAACAGAAAAGGAAGCTAGGATGGGAGTTGTTTGTCGAGTTCATTCATCTGCAAAGGGCAAATTCAAGGTTGTTTCAAAATCTCAAACTGGATTCTAATATAATGATGCTGGATATATTATTTAGTACCCATCCCAATATATGAGTATTCTTTGTGTGTATTTTGTTAGTCTTTTATTAACTCTTCATGCTGTGAAAATTAATCCTTTCATCCTAAGCCACTCAGTATAAAGGTGGAAACTTATGCACATGTCGTCCTAGTTAACATTATTTACATTGAAGTTCTATTTACAATGATATAAATATATTCAACCGATATATACCAATCTTTGGGTGTGTCCATGGGCTGTGTTCGAACTAGCCACAACTCTGCTTTCTTCAAGTTGAGCTTGAGACAACACAAACAGTGTCTTGTTGGGCTGGACCCTAGCCTTACATGTGGTAGCCCCGCTCAACAGGGGCCTTAGTCTGAGTAAATTTTCTAAAAATAAAATATGTTTAAATATCAGAAATATTTTTCAAGGAATTATATCATTTAAAAATTTATATTATTTTATAAAATTACATGTGAACATGAACGCATGAATTAATGAATACACATTCTAATTTTTAACTTTCTAACTGTGCACTTTTGATATTGGCAAGTGTTGGATAAATATTATAGCTGCAAATCTGATGGTAGACCTTGGGGAATGGCTTTTAGATTACCTATTAACCTTTGACATATTGTGAAAGGCTTGGATGTCCAACTCCAGTCAACAACTAGTAAATCCAGATATACCTCCCTCATATAGCCACCCTCTGAATGGGGCATCCTTGGTTTAGCTCCAAGAGGCTGAAAAAGAACGTGTTCTTGATCAAAGACACATGTAGGCATAGGTTTCAATGTGATCGTAAGTCTCCAGCCATCAAGATTCTTTGCCGTCCTCACATCATAGGCGACTTAACTCAAATGAATAGCAAAATATTGTACTAGAAAATTTTGGGACTTGAGAGATGAAGGGAGGATGGAGTTTGAAAACGGGAGGTTAGAATGATGAAGGGATGATAATTTGATGGATGAAGAGTGTAGGAGGGTATTTATAGAAAAATATAAGGGATTTTATTTTTTAAAAAAAGTTTTAAAAAATCTAATTATTTTATTAATGAAATTACTTGAATGTCTTATTATTTATATTTAATGTAAAATAAGGGGTGTTTTTGGCAATTTAAGTAGAAAACTAGTCAGCCCATGAACTTGGGTCATGCCCAAGCTAGATTGGGGCCAAACCTAGCTTGCAGTTTGAGCCCTGCACGAGTACATGCTATGCTCAGCACTGTTTGGGTGTGAGCTAGGCTGATTCCAACATGTGGGACGATGGAGATGCTATCTAGCACAGGCCTATCATGCTCCAGTTGTGGTTGGTCCATTTAAGGCTGGACTGTGCCAGGCCAGTCTTTCTGTGTGACACCCCTACCAACTATGTAGACATTGCTGTTAAAATATGCTGGATATATATTTTTTGAAGAAGCATCCATATAGAATCACCTGTTGAAAATGCTTTGGGACTTTCCTTACTGATAAGTAATTATTAAAATTGGTTTTCAATTCACTTTCATTATCTGCAAATGACATGAATTTAATTGTCATAGTTTTGGGGTACTACATTTCCTAGTCTGTATATAGCACAAACAACGTCATTGTTTGCTACATAACATTTTTGTCTCATACTGATTGCTGGTCCAGATACTTCTTGAATCTTGATGCATGTTTCCAGAGATGTTTGGAGAGTTGGACAATGAACTCATGAAAATATTTCTATTGTCTGTCAGGAGATGTTATTTGTATATAATCTACAGATTTTAGAAAATACCAAGTTTCAATGGCATTTTTCATTTGATTGCACAATCACAGTGTTTATCTGAGTCGAAGATGCCACTAATTAAGGTTGTAATTGAGGTGCAACTGGACACTATCAATAATCTAATACCTTGGGTCTTATATTTGATAATTGAACAACCGGATGCTACAACACAAGCTAATTGGTGCAGCAATTGGCTAGTCACCATCTGAACTTGCTTCCAAGAGAGCCTTGTGTTGATTAATTCTAGGACTTGAATGCCTAACATAGCAATGGTTGGACTTAGAGTGTACAGGTAGCTAGCTGCATGATCATTGCAGCTCCAGATTCATTGATTTCTAATTACATAAATATATTGATAATCTGTTGTCTCTTTGTCAATTCCTGATTAGCATTATGGATTTCATTTGAGCACCTTCACTAATTCCTTTTTATTTTGTTTTTTTATATCATTAGTCATTCTTGATCTTTCTTATTGTTAATGAGCAGTTGTTGTACTTTGAGCAAGAAGAGAATGGTGGTCTAAGTCTTGCATTACAGGTAGGTGTAATATGTTGGCGCATGTAGTGGTAATCAATTAATGCCTTTTCTTCTGTTTGCATCAATTGTTTTGTTAACCCAAGGTATTTTCATGTTGATCATCTGCAAAGTTCAAGTTGTAATTTAGATGTTACTTTGTTCATGTGTAATGAACTAATATCGTCCAAGATGCTAGTCTGGTTTTAATACTGTATTGGAGTTATACATGAATCACTTTCCACTTATTTCCCGAAAACATAGTAATAGCCTGATGTTTGTGATGATTTCAGATGGGACGCTAATTAAATGCTGAATTTGTAGAGTGGACTTTCCATTGCCCTTTGCTCAATTGTATATAAAATAATACCTGTTCTCTTGAATATGTTAGTTGTATCTTATGTTAGTTTTCTGTCGGTTTGCATCTATTGACAGTAATATGATCATTTATTTGATTTCCTCTATTAATTTGTGGCATCCATGTTAATATTTTCATAGGAACCCAATTAATCAATCCACGTTGCTTAATGGTGAAACTGATTCCAACATTGTCATGTTTGAGTGTGTCAATTCTTGAGTTTCCTTTCAGAGTATTCCTCCATTTCCTCTTGCAACTTTTGTGCCCCAGTAGGTAGCCTAAGAATTAGTCAGCATAGAAATTGTTTATGTAAGTTATAGATCCCTTGTTCTCATATCATAGCCATTGATGGCATGTTTGATAGTCCCGTCCAATCTATATAGCTTGTGATGTATTCATCTGACTTCCAGATTGGTGCAGGAAGATGGCACCAAAACTGGAAAAGTTACTTCTGCTGGAATGTTCTTCCTTAATTTTCCCGTATATCGGTTTGATCTAGTTAATTCGGTAAGAATAAACTATTCTTAGAAGCATTGGAAACATTTCCAAAACCATGGATAAATTTAATAAATCACACTTTGTTTAGTAACCTACATTTATTGCCTCCAGCTTTCATCTGCTAAAGATCCAAATGCTGCATTTTTCAAGAAACTGGATGGGTTTCAAGCTTGTGAAATACATGAACTGAAAGCCGGCAACCATGTATTTGCGGTCTATGGTAAGTTGCATTGTTGTTCTGTTCTTTGAATGACCTTAGCAAAGAGTTATTATCAATTTTATCTGACTTTGTTCCCGTGGAATGAAAATCTGAAGGTGATAATTTCTTCAAAAGTGTAAATTATACACTAGAAGTTATGTGCGCCGAAGAATTTTCAGTGGAAAAGCTAAAACTCCGTGATGTTGAGTCGAGAATATTAGCCAAAAGAGTGGAACTATCTAAGTTTGAGACAGAGTATAGAGAGGTTTGTCATGTATCTTTGAATGGTTCTTTTTGCTATCCTTTTTTCTCGACGTTGATTCATGAAAGAATGCCACATTACTGTGAGATGAACAGGTTATGGCACGATTCACCGAGATGACTGACAGATACTCGAAGGAAATGCAAGAAGTAAGTTCTATCATTTGATAACCTATCTCCAGGCATTGCAAAGTTCTTCATGTTTGTTATCCTATTTGATACTCGATCCAGATAGATGAGCTTCTCAAAGAAAGAAACTCTGTCCATGCCTCCTACACCACTGCCTCACCTCTAAAGCAACACGCGAGTAACCTCAACATGAGCAATTCCTTCAAGCTGTCTGAAAGTGACGACGAGTCCCAAGTCAAAGAAGAAGAAAAGTCAAGGGATCAAGCACGAAAGAAAAAATGGTACAAAATTCACTTGAAGATGGACAGAAGGAAGCCATGTTGATTAGGTTCGTTGTCCGTGTTATCGTTTCATCTCTCATAGATCATCATCAACTGACTGACAATGTCCCGTTATAATTTTCAAGGATTATTCATCCCTTTTTTCTTCATTTACCCCTCTTGTTATTCATTTGACTGTGCATTCACTTTGTGTTGTTCATCCTTCACAAAAAAAAAAATGATATGTATATGTATATATTAGATGTTACAATGTACCATGAATCAATATTTTTCTCACGAGAAGCTTACCAATTTTCCCTTTATAATTGTCCTCTTAATTAATGAATAATAATTTGTTGCGTGCATTATGAATCAGAAAAATAACGTATTTTTAAAACAAATTTAAATGAAACAACTGTGTGTCGGCAAAAAACGACACGTGACTGCTTCATATGCGGCTTCCTGTTGTCCCATCAAGTACTTGAATGGAGCACGTGAGATTTCATGCACTCCACAATTATATATATATATTGATTAATTACTTTAGGGACTTTTAATAAGGATCAACCATAACATAGGATTCTAGTCACCTGCCATATCCATCTCTCAATTTATTATTAGGGATGGTGATACTTTTTTCTGATATAAATAACTACACGTTTATTTAAATAGATTCAGATATATGAGAAATATTTTATGAATTTGACATATATAGTTTTATTACATATATTATTATTAGTATTCCACTTACAAATATAGTTTTATTGTTATTTTTAATATGTATGTTAAAATTGAATAAAATGTATGGGTATGTATTTGAGTAAATCAATTTTTATTTAACTAATAATAATTAATCTTTGAGAAGGAGAGATAGGATTAAGCATCTATAATGAAGAATTTTGAACTTAATTTTTTTTTAAAAAAATGTTCAGTTTAATTTGTTTGGGGAAAAACTATTTTAACTTTTCTCCTTTGTATAATGAAATAATAATAATAGTCATCATATGGTTAGAATGACTACACGGTGGACAGTGATAATTGTTTTTTTCCTTTTAAAAAAAAATCACTTATAGTAACCAATTTTAATATAACAAAATTGCTTTGTCAGTAGTGAAATATTTTTTTTATATAAATAGTTACCCATAATATAGTACGTTAACATCACATCCACATTTTGATATGAAATTATTGATATTTTGTTTGTTTTATTCAAATTCAAATTGAAACCGATTAGGAATATTTTTGTTTTCAAAAGACTCTAGAACACCAATTTTTTCTTTCTCTTTGACAAACATGATCACACGAAGAATTAGCTTTCAAAGTATTTCCTATTCTTTTAAAAAATAAACAAGTGTCTTTTTTTAGATCATCCAAAAGTCGAGTTTGTAATAAATTTTTTTGAATAAAGTTCCACTCGTTAAAATAAAATATATAAAAAAAGAAAATCTACACACACACGAAACGTAATGTCATAAGCCTGACGTCTGCGAAGCGTCATGAGTTGATTAAAGAAAAAAAAAATCACGTGAATAATTGGAAAATTCCAAGTTGTTTTGGCGTTTTTTTAAATAGTCAAAAGTCACAATTTTCAACACAATTTGATCGAAAGTCCAAAGCTATCACATGTGTGTTTCTAGAGAATAGTGGAATGTTTTATTCCTTGTTGTCAAAATTATGATTCGCTTTGGAATGTTCAAATCTTAAAAAATATGAAGTTTTTTTTTAGTCAAAATTGGGAGCGGAACTACTCTACTCGGGTTGAATTTTAAGTAATTAAAAAATTCTCATCAAATCAAATTTGATTAAATTTTTATACTCGTTAAAGTATGTTTAAGTAACCAACTATTAAAAATACAATTTAATTATCATTTAAAATATGTTTGAGAATCTACAAAAGCACATGTATTAAACAAATTAGGAAGAGCAACCTTTTGAGTGTCCTTTTCCTACGAGAAAGAAATAAGAATTTTCTTCGAAGATAAAAATAATCTCTGAATAAATAAAGTGACCGAAAAACTTTTCCCATCGCACTCGTACTCCAATGGCTCCCATCACTTATTGTCGTTGTCTTTTTTTCCCGTCTTTTTCAGTCACATTTCGCAAAACACTCTCGATCATTTTTTTTTTCAAACTTTCTTTTATTTTCCTTTCATATTTCACCAGAACCTTATTATTTCACTGTTCAAAAACTGCATGCATTTATCCTTATCCTTATCGAATAAGTATCATACCTGAGATTTGTATGAGTATTAAAAAAAAAAAAATCTTTTACAATCTTTTATTATTATTTTAGTTTAAAAAAATATCTTGCTAATCATTTATAATTTATTGTCCAATATGAATCATATTTTCAATCTTCTATTTAAGAGTTTTTAATAGGATCGTGTGATTCTACGATCCGATCTTGATCGATCCGATCTTGATCCCAAATAAATCCTGCATAGAATCACGATTCTATAAATTATGGTTGAACAATAAACAATAATTTGAATAAGAGAAAGGAGAAGGTCGAAGTGACAGTTATAAATAATTGTTACTGATGTGAAAAGAGGAATTATTATTGTGAAGAGAGGGAACAAAAACTTGTTGATCTTACCGCTTGCTATTAGTGTTTAGAAAATGAAAAAAATTGGTTGACTGGAAAAAGAAAAAAAAAAACAACGTTGTTATTGTCGTAGAAAAAGAATATAATAGAGGGAAGAAGGAAGAAAATAAACGGAGAAGAAAAAATGGAAAAGAAGTCGAGGTCATAAGGTTGTGGATTGTTTTGCGATGAGAGAAAAAAAAAGGAAAATAATTTTTTTAAAAAAATATCTTAATTTATTTTAATTTAACTCATGAACTTGGTTCAAACATAACTTAGTTAAATTAAGTCCAAATCAATTCCGATTTAAACTAATATAATTTTTATTTTCATGCCTACTTGATGGATTTAGATCGGACCCAATCTGATTTAAATTCCATATTTTCATTTCTTACTCGATGATTCAATTCATTTATTTAATTTAAAATTTAATATAATTTAGAGCAAATTAAGAATTTAAAATTTATTGTACTAATATAAATGATAGACTAATTTTTGAGCTCCTTCGAAAAATGGACCTCCGTCTCCTGGGCTTCACCTCAGGTCCGGACCTGATCGAATACTATCATTAAGATTTTTTCAAGAGATTTGTAAAATTCAAAAGTAACAAAAAGATTGAATTATTATGGATGTGAGATTTAAAATTTTTAATTTAAAAATAGTAATAAAAACTTTAAAAACAAAATTCTCTCGAAATTAACATGTAGGTGGGACTAGAAATTAATTAAAATAATAATTTAGAGGTCTAATGAAGATGCCTTAATCCCCTGTTATTTTTCCACATTAATCACGTGCAGACGCTGCAATTCCTCACGCCGCTTGCTTTGTCTTTGTCTTCCTCGACTTTCCCACAATTATTTGTATATAAACACGATCGTGTTCTGATTGGGTATGCGTTGATTTAATCTAGCTAAATTCCGGTCGCCGGCGTTATGGATTCTTCTTCCTTTTTGTTCTGTTGTTTAATTCTTTGCTTTTTGGTGGGCCCGCCGGCTGCGAGCTTTCCCCTGTTTTTGGGCGGCCGGAACGAGTGCGTGAGCGTCGTCGAGGGGGCGGCGGTGTGGGAGGCGAACGCAGGAGCCGTGGGGGAGTCGACGACGGAGGAGATAAGGAGGATGGCGCACGGGCCGGAGACGGCCGCGTGGATGCTGCGGCTCCGCAGGGAGCTCCACGAGTTCCCGGAGCTCGCCCACGAGGAGTTCCGCACCAGCGCCGTCATCCGCCGGGAGCTCGACGGGATCGGGGTTAAATACCGGTGGCCGGTAGCCGGAACCGGCGTCGTCGCCACCGTCGGCTCCGGCGGCCCGCCCTTCGTGGCCCTCAGGGCCGACATGGATGCGCTGCCAATCCAGGTATCTGATCAATGGAAAATTCCGCTCTCCCAAGATTTCATAAGTTTTTCAAAAGAAATTGTGATTATGAACCCTAATTAACCATCTTTTCTTCTTCTTCTTCTTCTTAATTTAAGGGAAATTCTGAACAGTGAAATCGTTAATATATTAACACCGCCTACGATGTATCAGGAACTGGTGGAGTGGGATCACAAGAGCAAAATCGACGGCAAAATGCATGCTTGCGGCCATGATGCCCACGTCAGCATGCTCCTTGGCGCCGCCAAAATACTGCATCAACTCGAACACACACTCCAAGTAATCTCTGATCGCTTCGAATTAATGAATCTGCATCTTATTGGTCTTCTTCGATCGATCTCATCACGTTTTGTTAATTTTTAGTGTTTTTATTTTGAATGAATATGATCAGGGAACAGTGGTTCTGATGTTTCAGCCCGCGGAGGAGAAGGGAGTTGGGGCATCAGAGATGATCCGTGGAGGTGCCCTCAAGAACGTGGAGGCCATATTTGCCATGCACGTGGCTTACATCCTTCCCGCAGGTTATTTTAATTTAATTATATATATATATAATTTTATTAATTTATAACTTCATCATATATTGAGATGATTATTTATATATAATTGATCAAAATATATATGATAATGATGAATGATAAGATTATATATCGCCCGGTTGACATTGTTAGCTCTGCTTTTAGGGGTGGTGGCCTCCAGAGCAGGGGAGTTTTTGGCTGGTTGTGGGTACTTCAGGGCCACCATAAGCCATGATGGACCTCCAGAGGCAGCCATGAACACCATTTTAGCTGCTTCAACCACCGTGATCAGTCTGCAGAATCTAGTCTCGAGGGAAGCCAATCCCTTGGACGGCCGGGTATTCGATCTCGATCATCTAGCTAGCTTCCTCATCGTAATTAATTATATTCAATCGGAAATTAACGACTTTTCTGATTGGGGGGATCGGTGGCAGGTGGTGGCAGTAACTCGAGTAGATGGAGGCAGTTCTTACAGCGACATTCCGAGTTCAGTAACGATATCAGGCACGTTCAGGGTGTTCAGCAGGGCAATTTTCCGAGAGATCACCAGGAGAATAGAGGAGGTGATCAAGGCGCAGGCGGCGGTGTACCGGTGCGCAGCAGAGACGGAGTTCTCGAACGCGGGGGAGCCGCAGATTCCTCCGACGGTGACTGATCGGAGAATCGACGAGTACGCGCAGGAGGTAGCCAGGGAGCTTTTGGGGAGCGACAAGGTTGAGATTGCGCCGCGAGTGATGGGGAGCGAGGACTTCGCTTACTATTTGGAGCGAGTGCCAGGGACTTTGTTGTTCCTCGGGACTAAAAATGAAGGGATTGGCTCAGTGCATCCTGCACATAGCCCTTACTTCACCATTGATGAGGATGTGCTGCCCGTTGGAGCTGCAATTCACGCCGCTTTCGCGCACCATTATCTTGTTAAATCTGCAAGACGCGATCGATCGAGGATTAATTAAATTGCTGAGACGATCCAAGAACATCCATCTATTGGATTGGATTTCAGTCTCCTCCTGGTGATGTTGATGATTAATTCCATGGATCAGGGAACTGATGGAGCATGCATGACAGAATGAAGCGGAATCAGCGTGGAATTTTTTAGGGACTATTGCCGATTAACTGATTTATTTGGTTTAGTTTCAATGGACTGGTGATTGCTGCAAGCCATGCCATTGTTTCTTCTCTTCTCTTCTCTTTTTTTTTTTTCAGTTTCAGTTTCAGTTTCAGTTTCAGTTTCAGTAATCCTCAGGGAATGGATGGAGTTTGTATTGATCAGGCAATTAATTGAGGTTGATCAAATGATGATTGTATAGAAATATCACTGGTAATGTTTCACAAGTTTATATGCATTCACAGGGCCGGGGTGTATTACTCTATATATGATATATCTGCATTGGAGCATGTTCTTTTTTATGATAGTTTCTTTAAGTATATAGTTAAGAGTTAGTAATATTTAATGTCTGAAATATATGATATGTTTCTTTTATGCTCAACAATTTTTTCAAAAAATAAAAAAGTATAAAAAACGTATTACTCGTCCAAAATAATGTCTTCTTCATTATTAAACTTTTTTTTACTGAAAAACTTATTGAGCTCAACACCACAAAAAATACACTCAGCCAGGATAAATTATGATTACATTAGAGCAATTTATTAGGAGTGTAAAATCTGTAAAATTTACTATTTCCCCAAAACAAAAGATCAAGATAAAGGACAATTTTTTTTAATAATTTAAATGTTTAATTTTTTTAAATTAATTAATTAATTTCAAATAAAATTTTCAAATAAATACAATACTCATATTTTAATATAAATTTGAATTTAATTCAAATAAATAGAATAGTATATCCATAGATACTCAAATATTAGGTTTTCCAGAAGGTTTAGAAAACTAGAGTTCAATCCATCGATTCAATCGCGAAGGTGGTTTGGTGTGATGGGGATCACTAATTTCGGTCCAAATTTACTTCTGTTTGGATAAAATTAAAATGTGATGAGAGCTAGGAAGGAAAGCCAACTGGAAAGCTTGTACGGTCGAGTGTTAATTTGATTTGTGTGCAGTTCAGCGTCCACGATAAGCTAATTTTAATAGATAGAGGCATTAGAGTGAAATGAATCCAAAAAATATAATGGAGGAACCGATTAAATTAAAGCACTTTCGAGTCCCCTCTCTGTGTAGCTGCTTCACTTTTTCTTAAGGCTGATCGAGCCATCACTTCATCCCACCAACTCAACTCGAGTACAACTCCACATGGCTTTGTGCTTCAAGCAGCTTCTCTTCGCCATGCTTCTCTTCTGTTTGCTCATTATGATAAAAGGTGAAACGCTTGTTTTTAACGCTCCCGTCAATCCGTCCCAGAAGTAACACGGAGGAAATAAATCACGGGAACTAGTCTAGCTAGATCGAACAATGACTAGTACACGAGAGAGAGCAAAAACCTGACTATTGTCAGGATTTGAACCTCAGACCTCATTGTGGCAACACCTCATGCACTAGCCATCAGTCCATCCCGTGGGGACCTCTTCTGCTTGCTCATGAATGCATGCATCATTGATAGGATCATCTCGCCAATTAAGTCTAAGAATCACAATCATGATGTAATTAAGTGATTGTTATAGTCGTATCTTTTATATTAAACTTTCAACATTATTTCTCATACTTGATTTATATTTCAAAAATTGTTGCTCCTAATACGATATATCGCAATGATATTTGACGGCATAGAAGCATTCAAGAGAACTGTCCGAGCATATAGAACTTGATTTCATGTTAATTCGAGATCATTTGATCTATTAGTTGATTTTGTCCAAAATCAAAATCAACTGATAGACCTTAATTAGCCATTATAAAAATTAGAAATTTTATATATATAGAAAGAGGGAAGTTCAAGAATCTCAATTGTGGTATAGTTCAATAATTATCATTTTTGTATCATTTACATTGAGCTTCCGATATTATTTCTTGTGCTCAATTCATGTTCAAAAAATCACTGCTCTCAATCCGAGATCATTTGGTCAAAAAAGAATGATGGACCAAATGATTTCGGATTGATATGAAACCAGATCCTATGTATGTAGATAGTTCTCCTAAATGTGTCCATGCCCTCAAACATCATTGCGATATATCGTGCTGAGAGCAACGATTTTTTGAACACGATTCGGGCAAGAGAAATGCATATAACGAGCTAAATGTAAATGATACGATGATGATAATCACCGAACTACACCATATTTGAGATTTTTGAGCTCCTTTCTTTCTGAAAATATAAAATTTTTATTTTCTAAAAGGCTAAAGTCCATCAGCCGATTTTGACCAAAATTAACTGATGGACCAAACAACCTCAGATTGATATGAAATCAAATCATATGTTTCGGGTAGTTTTCTTGAATATATCCATACCCTTAAACATCATTGTGATACACCGTATGAGAGCAATGATTTTTTAATACGATTTGGGCAAGAGAATGCATATAACAAGCTAAATGTAAATGATACGATAATGATAATCACTGAACTACACTATATTTGTGGTCCTTGAGTTCTTCTCTTTTTGAAGGTATTAATTTTTAGAACGACTAAAGTCTATCAATTGATTTTGATCAAAATCGACTGATGGACCAAACGACCTTGGATTGAAATGAAACCAAGTCCTATATGTTCAGGCAGTTCTCCTAAATGTATCCATGCCCTCAAACATCATTGCGATAAACCGTATTGAGAGCAACAATTTTTTGAATACGATTCAGTACAAGAAATACATATAACAAGCTAAATATAAATGATACAATGATGATAATCACTGAACTACACTTTATTTGAGTTTCTTGAGTTCCCCTCTTTCTGAAGATATATATATTTTTTATTTTTAGAACGGCTAAAATTCATTAGCAGATTTTAATCAAAACTGACTAATAGACCAAACGACTTCGGATTGATATATGGAACCGAGTCCTATGTATTCAGTAGTTCTCTTAAATGTATCCATGCTATCAAAAATTATTGCAATACACTGTATTAAGAGCAATGAGTTTTTGAACGCGATTCGGGCAAGAGAAATGCATATAACAAGCTAAATGTAAATGATACGATGATGATGATAATCACTAAACTACGTTATATTTGAGATCCTTGAACTCTCCGCTTTCTGAAAAAAAATATTTTTTGATTTTTAAAATGACTAAAGTCCATCAACCAATTTTGGTCAAAATCGACTGATGGATCAAACGACCTCGGATTGACATAGAACTAGGTTCTATGTGTTCAGACAGTTCTCCTGAATGTATTAATGTCCTCAAACATCATTACGATACACTGTATTTAGAGCAAAGATTTTTTGAACATGATTCAGACACAAAAAACATACATATAACAAGCTAAATGTAAATGATACAATGATTATAATCACTAAACTACATCATATTTGAGATGTTTTAGCTCCCCTCTTTTTGAATATATAAAATTTTCTATTTTTAGAACAGCTAAAGTCCATTAACCGATTTTGGTCAAAACTGACTGATGGACTAAACGACCTCAAATTGATATGAAATTCGATCTTATGTGTTCAGGCAGTTCTCCTGAATATATTCATGCCCTCAAAAATCATTACAATACACTATATTAAGAGAAATGATTTTTTGAATACGATTTGAGCACGAAAAAATTATTTCATCTCTAAGTTGTACACCGAAGCTACGTCTAATTGTTCCTAAGTGATTTTTAAACTTATTGGTATCACATACATCTATCTAGCAAACCTTGCAATGATACACATCAAAAGTTGAGATACCTGAAACACAAGTTTACAACAACTTCAGTACAATGGCAACATGTATATAAGCTTCCATAATCTAAAGTTTAACATGAACACAATACAAGAAAGATAATAAAGATGATGTTACAATATCAAAATGAAAAATAAAGATAGAAAAAAGATATTCATATGAGAACAAAAATTCAATACCAACATAAATTAAGATAAAATAATTATCATAAAATCATTTTATAACATATAAAATGTCAATTTAAACCCTGGGGGTAGGGTATCGTGATTAGACCCTCCAACGATAGACAGACATCTAGAGTTCGAGACTTAACTACAACGTATTATTGATGATTTTTTTTCTTAATGGATAGCGAACCCGAAAACGTTGGCTGTTAGGATGAGCCTCCACGTGCGCTTCTCCAATTTTTCTTGGTGGCTTGTGAAAAACTTTCATGAGACCGAACCGATCACCCCCGATAGGGGTGTAATTGAATCGAGTCGAGCCAAACAATAAGAGGCTCGAGTTCAGACTCGGTTCGTTTTCCCTAAATTAGAGCTCAGCTCAAGTTCTATTTAGGTTTTAATTTTTAAGCTCGATTCATAATAAAATTAAATAGCTCGCGAATAGCTCGAACTCGATTCGAAAAAAGTTCATTAAAAGTTAAATGAGCTTAGTTTAAAATTGTTTAAAATATGTAATTATAATAATTATTAAGATATTATTATATTTAGTTATATATATATAATAATAATAAAATAAATGAGCTTCTAACGAATATATTCTAAAATGAACACATTTGCGAGCCTCTAAATGAACATGTCTGTGAGCTCATGAACGAAATACTATTAAGCTCGAGCTCGACTCGATATTATTTTCGAGCTCGAAATCAGGCTCGAGCTTGACGCGTTAATTTAATCGAACGAACTCAAACGAACCTTTTTTCAAACCAAGACCCGAATAGTTCGCGATCAACTTACCTCGTTTACACCCCTACCCTCAACATTAGTCAGATCGAAGACTTGGATATCTTGTACCAACTAAAAAAGAGTTAATTTACAAGAGACAAATTACATGTGATTTCAATAACAACAATAATCCAATAAATTTACAATTATCATACTATAAAAGCATCAATTCACATTTGTCATACTATCACACAGATGGTCAACTCCCAGGGTAAGGAGTGAGCAAATTTCAGCTCCATGTTAATTTACAATAGACAAAATATAATATTTCAACAACAAAAGAATCCAATAACAATAAGAATTTAGGCACATTAATTTCCAACCAATATAAAAAGATCTACAACACAGAACAGATTCTTTGTTGCAGGTATAATAGATCCAATTGACACAGATGGTGAACCCCCAAGGATTGAGGAGAGAGCAAATTCCAGCTCCAGTCACAACAAATATGTGAAAAGCATAGATTAGAAATCTGTTTTTAGTGACAGACATGTTAATTTGGTTGTGAAGTAGCCTTTTACAGAAAACAAGTTGATGAAGAATGAGAAAATTCTATCAACAATTTCAGTATTACCATATACGACACACAATAGTAAGGCTGTTGAATCCAACTGTCCTATAAGACAAAATAATTTTCAAATCAAAATACAAAAACAACAAAGCAAATATCAATTTAGATCAAACATACTACAAAATTTTAGTAACAACAATAATAATTCAATAATAACAAGAATTTAAATATTAATTTTCAACCCAAAGAACAAGATCTTTTATACTAACACAATAAAAAATGCCACAATAAAAAGACAATTTTAGGACACTTGTGTCACACTTGCCACATTTCTATAGTTCTTTAGGTAAATCAAAAAAGAATTTGACTAAGTTGTTGTGCACCAATCACTAGGAAGCTTCCAATGTCAAAGGAAACCTTCCAATGAATAGGTTTGTTAGCATGAAAAGACGAGTCCAGGACTACTACAAAAGAGATAAATAAGTAGAAAAAAGAAAAAGATATGGCTAATCAAACCAATACCGGTTAAAACAGTTTGAAGTAAGAAGATAGTAGATTTTCATTGCACATGGATCAAGCAAACAAGGGGAAAATTGAAATTACTTGGGATGAATGAACACATAAACACGAAGGTATTACAATATCAATTCACGAAAGTATAATATGCAATAAGTAGTCTTTTTTTGTTGAATTAGAGGTAGCCAGTAAATAGAAGCGAGGTCAAGAAAAGTATAGTTTCCATGACTCCATGGCACAAACCATCAAATAAACCAGAGCCAAAACATGTCTAGAAGCAAAGAAACCTCAAACGTAGAGTTTCCAGAGGCATACTAAAATTTAGTACCAACTCAAAAAGAAATGAAATTCCTAAGATAGCTTGGAGATATTACATACTTATCTAAAGTAAATATTCACCAGGTTCTCAAATTCATTATACAATCACACATAGAGAACTAAAAGGATAGCATGCACGAGAAAAAAACATGCTTTCAGACCATAGATGGAAAATCAAGGAGGGACTAGAATTCTGTTTGGATCAAAGAGATTCATGCTTACCTGCTTCGCAAGGCTGCAGGCACGATCTGGTGAGTTCAAGATCACGTAGAAGAACATCGAGAAGTCGAGAGCCAGTCCCAACCGTATGGGATGCGTTGGCAGCAGCTCAGACAAACCAATATCCTGTTCGTCCAAATAAATAAAACCAAATTAACGTCTAAATTTGTATAAATCCGAAGGCTAATCCTAGCTATTTTCTTATTCCCCTATCTTATATCTGCCATCAATTGAAAACAAAACAGATTTTGGATGTGTGTGTGTATGTGCCGAACTATAAGATCAATCAATTAAGTTGATTTTGTCCGTGTACAAAGTCTGAATTAACGATGAAATGAAGACGCAAGTGATTCGCGTTGAACCAGAAGGTAGCCGAAACAAGTAAAGACCTAGGCGGATTTGTAGGCGGCGAGGATGAACTCGGAGGCGTCCTTCCGGTCGCCACCAGTCTTGAACTCAGCAAGGTAGCAGTGGCAGTCGCCTTCGCCCTGAGGTAGAACCGGGATAACATATCTGAGAGGTCTCGGCGATGCTCATCGACGTACTTCTGGTGGTAAGCGACGAGGGCCTTGGCGATGCTCTGGCGGATAGCATATATCTAAGAGATCTTGCCACTCTTGCGGACGTGAATATCGACGCCCATTAAGCGCTGCCGAACGAGTAGGAGGGAGGCCTTCAGGCGGAGGATCTCCGGCTTCACCAGCTCCACAGGCGCGAGGGTTTTTTTAAGGGGAAAAGAAAAAAAGTGGTTTGGGACTAGAAATGAAATATGTGATTTAGTAATTTTCCGTGTTTTTTTTGTTTGTTTGTCCGTTTAATTTGGATCGAACCGGTCAATTCTCCGCGTCACTCGGGTCACGTGCGTTCCACCATCCTCAGGCACCCATCGCGATCCAAAAAAGTACGAACCCGACCGGTTCGGTTCACTGTCCGTCTCGGTCTACTTCGAGTTTGAAATGAGGATGTCATGTTTCATCCGATGCATGAAACACGAAAACAAGGAGACAAAAGTTTGTATCTCATAGCCGAGCGCACTGAAGACTTGTGAAAGAAATTAGTGTTCCTGGTTGGTAAGTCAGACAGAGACAGGACCGTCTCCGGTTCAATTTCCTTACCTGTCTCACCGAACCAAAACACCGCCTCTTGTCCAGTTCGCCTTCCTCCTTCTCCCATCTCCTCTTTCTCCTCTCCAAACCGTCGCGACGGACGATTCCATTCACCCAAATCCGTCTGCAGCTTCGCCCTTCCTTGCGATCCGAATACTTTCTTCTTCCCTTTCATCACTCTATATTTGCCTGCGATCGATCGTTCCGCCCGCCTCCCATCGTCCGCCACAGATGCAGTTGCCGGAGCTAGGGTTTCCTCCCGTTTATCCTCCAGGGACCTCCGCCTCTGGAGTCTTTCGATTCGAGGTCTAGTCGGTCCTTGAATCGTAATCCATCTGGAATTGATAGTTTGTGCTGTCGGAGGGACTGGAGGCAACCGAATTGGGGAAGATGCAAAGCTATGCAGGGGCGGAAAGATGAGATGAAGGTTTGGCGGCTCATTCAGTCTGTCTCCACGCCTAATGTTGTGCAAGATGCTGGATATGTTGTTATCACTGGTCGCAGACGCATTTGGGATTCGTTCCTAAAGGTACGTTCTTTATTGGATTATTTTAAGCTTGAAAAGACGAATATCTGGACAAATGTTTAGGAGTTGGCTTGTGCATTGGTTGGAGTTTTACTTATTTCTTATAGGATGTCTGTTTTAATTGTTGGTTGGATAATTTTTGAGGTTGAATTGCCGTGTTCTTGTATGGCGTCGAAGGTTGGCCCATGGGTATGTGCCCTACAAAAGTTTCTTCAAGTGTGCAATTGGAATATATCAGGAGGCTGTGTGATGTTTTGCAATTTCCTTTTAAACTTTAGTTGCTATGTCGCACTTATGATCCACACCATTTTGTTCTTTTGTAAAAAATGTATCTTATGCATAAGAAAAAATGGAGAAAGACAAGGCTCCTGCCAATGTAGTGCCCTAGAAGTGTGAGCTTTCATATTGGCGTCCTCTCGTAGATAAGTGATTAATCCCATGATTCAAGTCTCATGGACTTTGTCCTTGTCGTTGGTATCACAGTAGGCAGTAAATTTATTACTTGAATAGAATAGGTTGATTTTATCAGAAATTAGATAAGCATTAAAAGATGGCAACATGTGTGTATTGTTTAATGACAACTTAGACTTCCACACCAGGAATGAACACTGTACTCTCACGTTGCAGTCTGTGAGGGGACATCTTCTAAATGGAAATAATTTTATTTATCGGTGGCAGAATTTAAAGTCCATCAGTACATAACCCCATAGATATTGATGGCTCATCAAACACAACTTCTGGTCCTAAAGAAACTGTAACTCACCTGAACTTTGTGTCCCTGCGGCTTGTAATTACATGCTATGTATATCTTTTGTTATATTATATTTTCTGTGATTATTAGAACATATGCATTTGAAGAACATGCTTACCTTAATAAAAATTAGGAAATATATCACATGCTTTTTCCCAGATAATAGAAAAACCATATTAATTTCCCTCTTATGCTATTCATTTTTTTTTCAACAAAATGCCTTTGAAGCTTTTGTTTTAAGCATTAAACTAATTCAATGCTTTTATGATCTCTCACTCCTTATACCCGATGAAAATAAATTTGATTAATCTAAAATAAATATATCCACTAAAATAAACCGGTTCAATGTTTTAAATACTTTTTTTTAATTTCTTCTTGGTTGAAAATATGACTTTAATGATCTATTTAAAATATAGAAATCCACTAAAATAACTGGTTCAATGTTCAAATAACTTATACTGGTTCAATCCACTTATATATATATAAGAGTTATATGCTTGGCGCCTCTTGTGGGCGCCCAGCGTGGGTGACTGAGTGCACACGGTGCACTCGGGGTGCCTGGAACACTTTCGGGCGCCCCATGTGCACTCAGTCGCCTAGGCTGGGTGCCCACGGGTGGTACCCATCATATCACTCCTATATATATATACCATTTTAGTACATCTAGTCTATTTTGCCTGAGTCATGAGTCAGAATGAGATCAGTTCTTTGTGAAGCTTATGAAGCAGAGTCGTACCTATGTTCGATGGGGCTTGAAGCAAATAATAAAAAGTGGGCCGTTTTATCGTGGTAAATAACTGTAAACTTCAGTTTGCAAATAACAAATACACTAAATACATAAATAAACCAGAAACAATATATTACATCAATAAAAAGCTAACAAATATTTGAAATAATTACATAAACACTACTCGTATAGCTGTTTTAAGGCAAAAATATTTATCAACTCTGCATAATCCAATTATCGAACTATTTCTTTCTCAATCGACAACATTGCTAGCCCATTTAGTCTATCCCGTGACATTGTTGATCGAAGATAATTCTTGATTAACTTCAACTTCGAGAAACTTCTTTTTGCCGATGCAACTGTTACTGGTATGGTTAACAAAATCTTATAGACAATGGAAGTATTTGGGAATAAACCATTTAGTTTTGCCCGACATTGTAGCATATCAATTGCTCTTTTTTCATTTGTTAAATAGCATCTTACGACCATCAACTCCGAACACAACTCATCACATTTAATGTCTGAACGTTCATCATGACTCAAAAATTGTTGAAGCTCCATACAAGACTTCATCAAGCTAGTTAAAGGCTCACTCTTTAACTTCTCCTAATTCAATAAAAACCCAAAAATCTCTTGATATTGTTTAAATTGTTCAAACCGAACTTGAAGAGAAGATCGAGCTTGATCAATTATAAATAGAAAATATTCAACTCTAAAAGATTCTTCACCTAATTGTGTCACATCATTATTGCCACTTTCATCAAATTGTTTCTTTTTTTGAATGATGCGTTTTTCTCAAAATTTAGGTTCAATCCCCATTTCACTTGCCATTTGTATAGTTTCATTCATGGCACTAGCAAACCCCTCTTCTCTAAACTCATCAAGAAATTAATCAAGTCCTTGTAAGAGGTTGAACTGAATATTTACCTTGATGGTTGATGGGTGTGTGTGTGTGAGTGTAAATATATGTTTTTTTTGGGGGCCTTTCTTAAGCCCGTGTGTGTTTTGGGCCATCTCTTTCATCATGGGTCATCTCCAATACAAGTATAATTTAAAAAAAAAAATTGGGCCCCTTCCTAAGCTGGGCCCTGAGGCGGCTGCCTGCCTGGCCTCATAGAAGGTCCGGCCCTGACTTTGAGTTTGTCTATCATGTGCTATGTCAATGCCACCTTTAACCATCTATTTCTGAAATTTCAGAGTAATATTGTAGCTTTTGGATAATGTTTCTGTTCTGTAAGTTGGTACTAAATGTTGTTTCGTCATTCTATTTAGTTATTTAAATTTAGATAAGTTTGTGAACCAAGTTGACATGTTGTTCTCTGAAATTGTTTTGAAGCTTAAATAGGTATATCTTTATGACCCATACTTCATAGCTCCCTTAATTTCCTTCTTTTTCCCCCCAAGTTACAGATATATTTATCTTTATAACTGACTAACTATGGAAACTGAAACTATTTCTTATGTTTGGTATTAATAATCTGTAATCACTGTTTCCATGATATCTGTATGATTGATAAGTACCTTTTCTGTATTCATCCTTTATGCATATTACATACTGTTATCCATATATTTAGTCTTGTTTCTCAATCTAAGTAATCCAATTGATACTTAGGCTTTTCCTATTATTGGTATGTATATATGAGAAGCATAACTTCTTATTTTGCCATATCTATTAGTTTCTTATTTGGTTGCTATATACGTTTTGAAATTGTCATCTTTATGCTTTCACCAGCTTTGAAAAGCATATATATTTTTTAATCATAGTGATAGAATTTGAAACTTGCTCACACCACTAAGTTTCTTCATACAACTCATTCCTTTTCCTTTAGATTTTCTTTTTTCCTGACTCCTGAACGTACAGGCCATCAATTTCTACATTGATTTTGGTAGTTGCACTAACCTCTTATCTATTCATCTACTAAAAGTTCTTAACATCATTTTATTTTATTGAAGTAAAAAATAGTTACTTTTTTTTTTCTTTTCCATTTTTAAAATATAGATAAAGAACTGTATAAACTTATTTACTACACACCTAATTTTTTTTGTGGTATTTGGTTTTTGAATATATTGATCCCTATTTCTTATGTCAGTCTATTAAATTTTTGAAAAAATCATTTCTGCTACAGGATTGACAGAAAATATCAGTTGGTGAACATTTTTCTTTCATGCTGGAATCACTCCGCCTTTCATTACAATCATTCAGCATTTAATGAGAGGGAAAGATTCTCCCAATTTGTGTGTCAAGTGGCTTAACCTTGTGATCTTAAGCTCTTAAATTAGTATATTTGCTTGACACAGCCATAAATTAAGTGTTTTGATCTTTACACAAAGACGTGATTCCTTTTGCCTTGTTCTTCATCGTGTAAAATTGCATTTTACCTTAGAATGTTTAGCTTCCTCTGAGGACACAAGCATTTGTGTGTAGGAGAGTATATGATATTATCAACAAATGTTTGTGGTGGTTGACTGAGCTGGATTATACCAATGTGAGTTTTTTCATCCATCCGTGTCTATATTCCATACAACTGGAATGCCTTTTTTCTTACCTTCTGTGTGTGCACTTATGAACCTTTGACTCTTCTTCTCAGCAACACCAGGAAGAAGTTGGTAAACCTTTGAACCAGATTCAGGTAGAAATGAATGGAGCATTGCAATCAGGTGGGCATTCACAAAAGACACTGAATACTCTGACAAGCAGCCAACAGTTAAAATCTGCTTCAGATAATGTACAGAGTAGTGGCACCTCTCCTCAGGTCAAGGGAAAGAAGAGATTGAGGAATGCTCAAATAGTGGAGCCAATCAAGGGTGACCAGACCATGGAACTTGTCAAGAAAGACCTGAGTACAGAAACAATCAAGCGAGAGCAATTTTCTAAAGTTGGTGATGGAGGTTTTGTTACCTTTAAATTTGACAACATTAACACAGAAATTAACAAAATATCTGATAAAGGTGGGCTTGTGAGCACTGAAGGGGTTGAGAATTTGGTCAGCTTAATGCAACTAGATATAACAGAGAAGAAAATAGATTTAGCTGGTCGCATAATGCTTGCCGATGTCATTGCCACTACTGAAAAGTCCGATTTCCTTAATAAGTTCGTTCAGCTTAGGGGAGTGCCTTTGCTGGATGAATGGCTCCAGGAGGTGCACAAAGGAAAGACTGATAACGGAAGCAATCCTCATGAGAGTGAAAAATTAGTTGAGGAATTTCTCTTGTCTTTGCTTCGTGCACTTGAAAAATTGCCTATAAACCTACATGCTCTGCAGATTTGTAATATTGGCAAGTCGGTGAACAATTTACGCAGTCATAAAAACATGGAGATTCAGAAGAGAGCTAGGGGTCTTGTTGATGCTTGGAAGAAACGAGTTGATGCAGAGATGTCAAAAATAAGTGATGGGAAGTTTGTTGGATCTGGCCAACCAGCTTCATTTTCAGTGAAGCCAGGACATTCTGATGTTATTCAAGCAGGAAATAAGTGCACTGGATCAACTGATGCAGCTGCCAAAATCTCTATAACTCGGCCATCAGCTGGTAAGGCTTTACTTAGTAAACATGGGATCACTGATTCTAATAAGAAGCCAATTGTACCTGCACCTCTTGTAGCTAGCTCAAAGGATCTACATTGTAAAACAGCTGCTGGCAGTGGGGTTTCAATATTGTCATTTCCAGCAGTTAAAGAGGAGAAGAGCACTGCTTCCAGTCCATCTCAGAGCAACAGCCACTCTTGTTCTGGTGATCAGGTGAAAACAATGACTTCTTCATGGAAGGAAGAAGCAATGAGTTCAGTAGTTGGATCTGGGAATGCTAGCAAGTTAATTGGCTCTATGAACCACAGTCGTCGGTCAAGCAATGGTCTTCTTGTAACTAATGTATCTGGAAATCATAACGAAACTCATGCTGGTAAGTGTATGTCAGTTAACAAGGTAATGACAGCAGAAAAAACATTACAAGGTGAAAAACCACTTGATATCCCTGTTGATGATCATGGAAATATCGGTAGGTTGATCGTTAGGCTTCCCAACACCGGACGAAGCCCAGGGAAGAGTGACAGTGGTGGTTCTCTTGAGGATCAATTGGTAACTAGCGGCAAATTATCGTCTCTGGGTATATCAGACAAAAATGATTTGAATGATGGCAAATTAAAACTGAAGAATGATGTTCCTTTGTATCACACAACAGATGTTAATACAGTGTCATGTCAGGACAATGATGTTAAAGAAGGATTAAGTGGGATTGAAGAACATAGAAGAAATGCTGAGGTAAATGCAAAACTCGCAGATCCTGCTAGAACTGCCAGATTGTCCGGGAATGAAAATGGAGCTTGCTTGACTGAGCCAAGGGCTAATTCTTACAATTCTATGCTTGCCTTGGTAGAAAGCTGTGCCGAGTATTCTGAAGCTGCCAATCCTTTGGCTGCTGAGGATGATATGGGGATGAATCTATTAGCTACTGTGGCCGCTGGGGAAATTTCCAGGTCTAACATAATTACACCAATTGATTCACTTGGAACTCCACGTGCACTAGAGGAACAATGCACTGGCAATGATGACTCTATGTTAGGATTATCTTGTGATGATGATATGGCTGAGAGGAATACTCCACATGATGAATCTGCTAATGCTAGCTCCGAGAAGGAAGAAAAGAAAGTTGATTGTGTATTAGCTTCTGATATATTGCAGACTGATAACAAGCTTACAAGTAAAAGTGCTAATTATACTCAATTGCAGACAACACAATCTACTATCACATGTATGAGCTCTCTTGATAATTTAGATTCTGAGAACATAGTGGTAAAATCTGGGGAAGAAAGAATTGATGAACCAGAACCAGAACCAGAACCAGAGGAGGGTGATAGCATTGGAGCTGATCCAATTAAAGACAAACAAACCACTGATGTGCAAATTTCTGGCATTTGTACAGATATTAGGCCTAATTTCACAGGCCCATTGAAGGATGAGAACACATCTTTTGAAAGGAATTGTAAGATTGAAGATAACAACAATATGTGCATTTCTGATGTTAAAGCAGGTAATATGTGTGATATAGATGTCACTGATTCTGGTAGGAAATTAGAAGCTCCGGTTGTTGAAGAGCATATGACAAGTCAAGTAATGAAAAAACTGTCAAGTAGCTCTAGCTTGACTGAAAACCTTCTTAAATCTTCATCACTAGATTCTGAAATCTCATTGCATGCTGTCAGTATGCCTTCTCTTACAGCTATCAATGAGTCTAATGTCATGAAATCCAATAACATGGAAATCAGTCCGTTGGAATTGTCTTGTGAAGCAAAGGAGAAGAATCGTGTCACTGCTGAGATTCTTGAAAATTTAAAGGAGGCTAGTGAGAGTGGCTCTGCTGAATCATCAGCAATTCAAGAAGCGTTGTCTACTAAAATCAAGGATACTGAGAATTCGGCAAAGTCTTCTAGGTCATTTGGGATTGAGGAAGTGGAGGAGGAGGATCATGCATCATCGGCAGATCGCTGCTCATCAATTGTTTTTGCTGAACAAGTTGTTGTCACTAGACTTGAACTTGATTTGAATGAAGGCATTCCTATGGACGAAGGAAATCAAGGGAAACCAGTTATCTCTTCGACAATATCTCCCTCTTCAGTGCATATGCCTTGCCAATCTCTTTTCTCAAATTCCATGTCAACTAATTTGCCAGCTTCAGTTACTGTAGCTGCTCCAGCAAAAGGTCCTTTTGTTCCACTTGAAGTTTTGTTGAAGACTAAGGGTGAGCCTGGATGGAAAGGCTCAGCGGCTACTAGTGCATTCCGGCCAACTGAGCCATGGAAGGCATCTAATATTCTAGATGCCCTGCCATCTGATGGTGCTGGAAAGAAGAGCCGTCTGCCGCTACATATTGATCTTAACATAGCTGATGAGGATGTTGAAGATATGGCCTCTCAGAGTTCTATTCGGATGACAGGTATTACTACTGCTAATGATTTCCCTACAAAAAATGCTGTCGGGGTAGATCTTGATTTAAACAGAGTTGATGAGAGTGTGGAGAATGGCCAGTTCTTGGCAAGCACTAACCGTAGATTGGAGCTGCCACTTTTGCACATTCAATCTGCATCTGGAGGACTCCCTTCTGGCAAAGCAAATGTACTCCGGAATTTTGATCTGAATAACAGACCAGGCATTGATGAAGTTGGTACAGAAATACAACCCAAGAGCCAACAAGCAAACTATGCAAGTATTGTACCAAGTTTAGCTCCAGTTACTGGTCATAGAACAAATAATTTGGAACCTGGGTATGCCTCATCTTCCTTCTGTCCTAACTCTTATCCAGGCGCTGTACCATCTTTTTTGCCTGATAGAGGAGAGCAATCCAATCCGGCAGTTGCAGCAGTAGGATACCATAGAATTTCAGGATCATTATGTGCTGGTAACCTTGGTAATGATATTTATCGGGGTCTTGCATTATCATCATCTCCAGCCATGGTGATTTCTCCAGCTACAACATTTCCTTTTGCAAACCTGTCCTTTCCTTCCACTTTTTCACTTGCACCAGCCTCTTTCTCTGGTGGCTCAACATATGTTGATTCTTCTAGTGGAGGTGGTTCTTGCTTCCCTGCTTATCCTTCACTACTTGTCAGTCCTGCTTCTGCTGTTTCATCTCACTATCCTAGGCCTTACATGATAAGTTTTCCTGAAGGTGGCACTGGTAGTTTGAGTAGACAAGGCTTGGATTTGAATACTGGTCCTGGGAGTGGATATCTGGAAGGAAAAGAGGGGAATCTGTCTTCATCCTCAAGATATCTTTTGCCTGCTTCTTCCCAGATTTTCATGGAGGATCAGACTAGAATGTATGGTGTTCCTGGTGTAGGTTCCAAGAGGAAGGAGCCTGAAGGGAGTTGGGATGCAGAAAGACCCACCGAGAGATCGGCTAAGCATTCATCATGGAAGTAAGAAAATAAATGAAGAAGCAGCTTTGCTCTGTACCTCAGTCTGGTGAACTACTAATCTGTTACCTTTGTTTATTGTGTAAAATGCCGTGTTTGTGATGCATAGTCTACTAAGCGTACATGGAATTTATCTTTGTATTGTTTTTCTAGGTTATACACACAACTGAGGCTCACATCCTAGTGCATGCATCAAGCATGAATTTGGGATCTTACTGAGGTGATCCAGAACTTGCTTTAATTCCTGTAAATTTCACTCACCATTTTTCATCTTCTCTGAAGATGTTTTCTTTGCATTTTTAGGGCTTTCAGGTAAGTTTGCTGTTTTTTTTTTTCTTATGGAAAGATAATAAAGCAGCCTTTTTATAGAACGTTTCCAATAGAATTAAATACATTCTCTAAATATATTTATATTTATCATACCTTGTGCTAATGCCATTGAGTACATTCAATTTACATTTACGGGAGGCATTTCACTGGTTCCAGCAGCTTGGCGTGAGAATATGTTGTTTTTTCTCATGCATGCACTACTATTTTTTTTTGAAAATTTAGTTCCTAACTTTATAAGATCGTCAGTTGAATCTTCCCTACATGGGCACATTTTAATTCCATGTCTATAGTACATATCACAAGCGATGATATTACTTGCTTGGGGCGGATGTGAATAGCTGAAGTTCTTCAGCCTCTCAACATGTACTTCTTATTAGCTGACAAATTGTGACATTTTGTATTTTTTTATTGTAGAAAAGCACATCTTAACATTCACTTCATTCTTGCAGTGTATGGCTTGGGAATAATATCCAAGTTTTGGCCATATTTGGAATATTAGATTGTTTGTCTGTGTTATTTTTTGTGCAGAAATACCTTTGCTTATACCACCATGCTCAATCGGTCATTACGACACCGTAGCTCAGCTTTATCTACTAGTCGATAAAGCAATCCTCCAAGGCTTTGTTTCCAAGGTAGATGCTGTAAAAATTTGTACCTCGAAATATTAGACTTGTAATTTTTTTTTCTTCTTTTGATGATTCTGTGACTAATACAAACTTAACAGTGAATATATTTACTGCGCTTATTCTTAGCCGTATGCGAATTATATGGAGTTGGAATGATCTTTTTGTCAATTTTTTGCTGGTTAAGTGAGAGGCTAGTCTACAAATCTTGCCTCTGCGAAACATGTTTTTATTAATGCTAGTGAAAATACTCGTGAAAATAAAAACCATGAAGATCACAAATTCTATTGTGGCGCCTGCTGGGATTTTAAATACATTGTGCTATAATAGAATGTGATGAATGCGAGCAGAATTGGCCTAGTTTAAAATGACTTGACTAGCTTGATTGAATGAATAATACATGCTGATTATTTGCCTCAGGTGGTCGAACTAGGTTAGTCTTCCAGACTCTAATGATGCATTGACTCAACATATTGGTTGGTCGAACTAGGTTAGTCTTCCAGGCTCTAATGACTTATCGACCCAACATATTGATTGGCTTTGATTGATTGAACTATGCTAATCTGATCAACTCGTTACTCAAATTGGCTTATTATTTTCTGTAGATCTAGATTCTAGAGGGCTTCAGGGTAACGGTTCTTCCTCCCAAAGGTGAAAGATTTAAATTTATATAATAATATTTTCAAGGGAGTTTTTTTCCCCCACTATCAATGAAAAGATTATACATTTAATTAGGTTGTGAGCAATTTGTGGCCAAGATTAAAATAAAATAAAATTTATTTTTTACAATATTAAACTGAATCTTTCAAAACTGTTACATGTATAAAATACATTCTCTCTTTTAATTTAATCACATTGAGCAGAAATCTCAATTAGGAATCAAACTTAAATCTCTCAATTTATATTTGACATGAGCTTGACGAGGTAAATCCTTCATTCTTCTAATGGATTGGCTTGAAGGTAAGGGTTCTCCTATTTTGAACGACGAAGATATCCAAGTTTGTTAGGAGAACAATTAATATTACACACAATACAATAATATTACATCAACTTATATGGTATTTTACACCAGTTGAAGAGTCAAACTTGTGGAGTTAAGATTAAACACACACACACACACACACACAAATCACTAGAACTTATACACCTGAACATAAGGGTTCTCCACTGAACCAATCCATATTGTGCCGTTGTGTTCATTGGCTTCGCTGGCTACAAATGTATCATCTCCATTCAATAATACCTCCAGTACCTTTCCTTGTCTACTCAATTTTATGGCCATAATTTGCTTTACCGTCTGTGTTGCTGTACTAGTCTTGAACAGTTGATGGTTTAAGTCTATCTTTTCACGATTTATGGCCACCCAGAATTCTCCTCTTGAATTTCTTCGAATATTGTCAGGGTAACCTGGGAGGTCTGCGAAGACAGCGGTGGCACCGGCCATGGGGCCGCGAAGCCAGTACTTGATGATCCGGCAAGAACCGGTCTCAGCATATACAAGGAAAGTGTTATCATCGCTCAAGGCGACTCCGTTGGGAAAGGGGAGAGAGTGTTTCAGCACTATAACATTCTTCCTTATTGGATCATACTTCAACAGTCTTCCAGTTGAATCACCTGTAAGCACACATAATAAATAATCCCTGCACAAAAATTAATAATATATTATTACTTATTATCATTATTTTATAATCAACTTAATTCATTCATTATTTGGAACAAACGGTACATATATAAGATATGGGGACATTAATTCACTATTGGATAATTTTTTTTTTCTCACACACACATTCATTATATATATATATAAGATTTTGATTACGCATCTTATTCTGTACAATCATGTATACCTGTTGAGGTGACATAATCTTAATCACTGATCATATCACACATATTTTGATTAATGATATACAAATGATCACTTCAATAGGTATTCATGATTGTACAAGATAAGATGTATAGACTAATATAACTCTTTATATATATATATATTTTGCACTCGACATGCATGAATTATTTGCTATGTAAAAGCAAGTAATAAATTCATCAAACAAAATTAACAAAATTTGAACTAGATAAATAAGAATAACTACTATTAAAATGGCAAAACCATAATATATGCTCTATCTGCGTTTTATTTTATATTTTTATTAATCGTGTTTTAAT
>JBBUKS010000035.1:7209311-7223745 GCA_038050645.1 Hedychium gardnerianum
TGCATGATCTTTTGGAATGAAGATAGAGAACTGATGGAATGCATAATGTGTATTCACCCTTGTTTTAAGCAGAGTAGTCGCATGCCTTGGAAGAAGAAGAAAAATATTCCCTTGAAAGTCATGTATTACTTTCCACTACTAGGCCCCAACGCTTGTATGCATCTGCCGCAACAACAAGCCATATGAGGTGACATCATGACTATGTACACGAAGGAGATATAATGTGTCATCCTTGTGACTCCCCTATATGGAAACATTTTGATACAATATTTTCCTCATTTGTAATGGAACCACGTAATATTTGACTTGGACTTTCTGCAGATAAATTTCAGCCATTTGGAAGCTATGGATAATAATATTCATCTTGGCAAGTTATATTAACACCATATAACTTACCTCCATGAATGCGCATGAAAGAAGAATTCATATTTCTTACTGTGCTTATTTCAGGTCATCAGAATCCAAAAGAGCAAATAGATGTGTTTTTATAACCTTTGATTGTAGAGCTGAATCATTTATGGAATATAGGGTCAGAGACTTATGACATTACAAGTAAATCAAATTTTACAATGCATGCTGCTTTGTCATGGACGATAAGTGATTTTTCAGCATACTCAATGTTGTCAGAATGGAGCACGACTGACAAGTTAGCATGTCCATATTGCATGGGGGAGTTTGATGTATTTTCATTGTCTTGTAGTGGAAAGATATCTTGATTTGATAATTATCATAAATTTTTACCAGTTGATCACCCATTTAGGCGAAACAAGAATTTTTTTAAAAGGAATGAAATTATCAGAAACTTCCCCCAATATGGAAGTCAGGTGAAGGAGTTCTTGATGAAATTGACAACTATGAATTTCTACCAGTATATCCGGATGGTTCTGATGACATAAATAACTACATTGTTAGAGTGAACAAGTGTGGTTGGAGGAAAAGAAGCATATTCTGGGAGCTGTCATATTGGAAGTATTTACTCATTTAGCATAATATAGATGTGATGTATGTTGAGAAAAATTTCTTCGATAACATCTTCAATATTGTGATGAATGTTCATGGAAAAACTAAAGATACAACAAAATAACGTGAGAAATTAAAAGAATTAGTAAGCAGACCTGAGTTGCATCAGAATGAAGCAACCGATAAATATCCGAAGACTTGTTATATATTGGACAAAGATGCTAAGCAAACATTATATACTTGGTTGAAAGCAATCAAATTTCTTGATGGATATGCCTCGAATATGTCTCGCTGTGTGGATATGAACAGATTAAAAATGTTTGGAATGAAGAGTCACGATTGTCACGTGTTTATACAAAGACTAATTCCATGACCTACTTCCTAACAATGTTTGGCAAACACTTATAGAATCAAGTTTGTTTTTCAGAAATTTGACTTCAAGAGTTGTTATGACATCCGATTTGCTTCGGCTTCAGACATACATTCCAATGATACTCTGTAAGCTTGAGCGCATAACATACATTCCAATGATACTCTGTAAGCTTGAGCGCATATTTTCACCTAATTTTTTTTATTCAATGGAATATCTGCTTGTTCATTTACCTTATGAGGCACATAGATGGATGTATCTATTTGAGCGGTTTTTGAAGATATTAAAGAATAATGTTCATAACAAAACAAGAGTTGAGGGATCAATATGTCATGCATATTTGGTTGAAGAAGAATCTTCCTTCTGCTCTTATTATTTTGCTAATAATGTGCAAATCAGAAATCGTAAGGTTCCTCGAAATTTCGATGATACTCAACCAATTGATTCAAAGATGCTTTCTATTTTCAAGTTTTCTGGTAAGGCGATGAGTGCAACTGTTTCTAGACAGTTAAATGATCAAGAATATTATGCTGCCAGAATATATATACTGCTGAGAAGAGGTCAAACCATACATAAGGTAATAGTTCAAGTATATACATATACATAGCTTTCCATATATTTGATATGTTATCTAATATGTCTTCAAATTACCTACTTTGACAGCTTGTATGAACAACAACTATATCTACAAAATCCATCAATAAGTGTAAGTGAGGTCGATCACAAGTTAGAGGATGAATTTACATTTTGATTTCAAATTTATGTAAGTTTGCGATTAAATTAATTATTATAATGCAACTATATTATATATATATCTAATTTATATCATAACTACTGTTATAGGTGAATGATTGTAGAATCTCAAATGTGCAAGATGAAAGGATAAATTTTTTTGCATCAGGACCTCTCCGTAACATAATAGTCTACTTAGGTTATTATGTTAATGATTTCATATTTCACGTGGCCCAACGTAATTCACAAAGGCTTACGTATAATTCTGGTATTTGCGTAAAAGGATCCACAAACAACAATGATACTCAATTTAATTATTATGGTAGACTTGAGGAAATCATGGAGGTTGAGTATCCTGCTTTATCTTTAAAAATGTGTGTATTGTTCAGATATTCATGGTATGATCCAACTCCAAGAATAGGTACCAGAATACATCGTTTCTACAATTTAATTGAGGTTAGCACAAACAAAAGATTCAACAAGTTTGAGCCTTTTATCTTCACGGTACAAGCTAGTCAAGTATTCTATCTTGAGTACCCAACGAAGAGAAGAAGACCTAGTGAATGATTAGTAGTGTGTCAAATAAAGCCTCGGTCAACCATAGAAATGCTGAACACTCTCACTGCACAAAATCATGATGCATATCAAAATGAAGAAGTCGAGTTACACTCAGTTGATTCTGAAATACAATCCACATCACAAGAATTAGTATATGTTAATGTCACTTACGAGGAAATAGATGATGGAGAGATGTTGAGCAATAAGGAGGTTGATGTAACAATAGAGATGTTTTACTTCTTTTTTGTCTATATTTATCTATCTTATTTCCATTATGTATTATCTAATAATCAAACTAACATTGTACATAAGTTTTGCATCTCACAAGAACAAAAGAAAATTATTTTTATAGAGTTGTGCACCCTCTTAGTCGCACCAATTCTAACATTACTTATGAATGTTAGTTGATTCTTTCTAATTATTCTAACACTACTTGTAGAGTTGTGCCTATTTCACTGCCCTTATCTTTTCCTTCTTCTTATTCTTGGCCTTGAGTATCCTTTGAATATAGTTTAAGATCAAATTTTAATTTTTCTTCATAATTCTCCTCACTGTATGTACCACTTGCTTTTCTTCATCAACTTAAAATATGATGATGATGGTGATGATGATAGGCTTCTTCTTATTGTTGAGCTACAAATGCTAATCCTTTACCTTTCTCTCCTTAATATTTTAGTTTGATTCCTCTTACAATTCCATTTGTCAAAATGTCTCTTCTAATGGAATGAATTCAAGATCTCTTGACACTTTGTAGGCATATCCAACATTGAGGTCCAAATAGGTGTCAAAGAGGAATATTTTCAAAGTAAATAGAATTAGATCATGATCGCTTACTTCCTCTCAAAGTGCAAGTAAGGAATTGAGGATTTCCTTAAATCTCCCATGTATTTAGTTCATAATCTCTCTATCCTTCATTGTATAATTTTGTAGTTGACCCATCAGATCTCTCTTGGCAAACTTTGATTCTTGTTTTATATCATGCAATTATATAATTTTCTCCCATAGCTCCTTTAAATTTTAGAATCTCCCCACTTTGCTCAATTGTGGCTAAAGGCGAAACGCTCGCCCCCAGCGCCCCCGCCAGTCCGTCCCAGGACCAACACGGAGAAGGTAAATCACGGGGGTTAGTCTAGCCAGTCCGAACAGTGACTAGTGCATAAGGGGAGCAGGAACCCCACTTTGCTCAATTCTTTCATGGACAGATGCTATTGGAGTGTGATAATTGCTTTTGCATTTACTTGGAATTTCTTTTTCACCTCGATCCACTAGTCTATAGTCTATGTTAATTTATTCATCATTTTTATCAAGTGAAACCTCAAATCCTTTTGTGACTACACATTCTTGACCATCGATGGGGAAGGAGTGAATGGCTTGCTCGCCTAAATAAAAATTCTCTCACAAGAACAAAGACAATTCAAATTTATTGTACGGAGTGCTCGTGTGTTATTCATGTCAAGAGTATGTAGTGAAAATAATAAAAACATAAATCCACAATTCTAACAACCTCTCCTAATCTACAATCTATGACATGTCTAGTATATTGCTCTCACAAAGGTTCCACTAAAAAACGCCTCTTAATAAGAGGTAATGGGGTAAGTCTTTTTTAATCCTACTTGAGAATTCATTTATCTCTACAAGAATGAAATGCAAAGCTAAAAATAAAAGAAAATACCAAGATGCTTGAGTTGAGTTTTCAACCTTATTCCAGTCTATAGAAGCATGAGAATAAAGAGGAATTAGGATGTCTTCATGGAAGCATAATTAGTTCATATCCCTCAAAACATATATAAGGAGTTGCTCTAATAACTCTATTTTGTTTCTATTAAGTCAACTAAAAACACCCCAATTGATTGATCAAGTAAATATAAACATTGAACTACTAATGACTCTCTAAGTGATTGATTAAAAATTCCTTCTAGTCAACTGGAAGTACTTTTAGTCGATTGTTGCTCAAACAAAAATATTTTATTCTTCAAACCCTTGCATTTAATCAACTCCCTAGTCAACTAAATTCAAGCCTTTGGTTGTCTAAATCTACTCAAAGATCCCTGCTTCACTTGAATTACCTCTCATAAGCCTATGCAAAGCGCTAGGATTGAGCTTAATTGCCACTACAACTTAGGACAAGCAGTCCATGGTCAAAGGCTTCACTTAAGTTACAAGTTAGTCTACCATTACCTAGGTAAGCACATCATCTTCAATGATGTTGTCCCAAACCATAAGCCCCAAGATTAATCACACACATATAATATCTCAAGATCTCATATGTTTAGGTCTTCAATGACGTCGATGCTCCTCACTCAAAAGTTCAATATGTTAGGCCTTTGAGCTCTTGAATGCTACTGGAGCTTGCTCCAAGTTTACCTCATTAAAGGTCACCATAATGTTCACCTTATCATCATGCCTTATATCCATGTCATTGTTTGCCTCGCCTCCAAGTTCACTTCATTACAAGTCATTCTAAAGTTTACCTTGTCACAGCTTCTGTTCCTCAAATGCACCGAGTTTGTTTTATGTCATCCTTCATCTCACCTCCAAGTTCAATCACTGCATGCCCCCAATCTGTCGAACTAGCAACTGCTCTATATTTCATCCTAGAGTTCACCTCACTAAGTCTTTGATCTATTGGATGTGCTGAGTTCCTCAAGCTTGCTCTATACATCCTTTGTCGTCTTGCCTTCGTGTTCACCTTGTAACATACCTTTGCGTAATCAAGCCACATAATCTCATAAACACTTCAAATTAACAGCAAGTCAACATGCTCTAAGATCTCTATTTACACTCTACGAAATCCTTGTACATTTGTTGCACATATCCAAAAAAAAATTAACTTAAATTGTTTACCAAACATATCAAATAAGATAAATTAACCTGATTTAAATTATTTATTAAATACATCAAAATAATCCAGTCAAAATTTATCATTTAAAAGCATCATTGGACGACTAATAACTCCCATATTTCTTTTTTGTAACGCTAGTTTATAACTTATGTAGTTGTCATAAAACAATCTTTTGCACTCGTTTTGGATTGGAAATCAAATTATGTCTAACCGATAATTGTGCTGACTATGTGTTGGTTGTTGTGGTCCTTTGGCAAGGACAAATGATATCAGTTTGTGTTTCTCGTGCTATTTGTCTATATTCACAAGGTGTGTTTTTTTTTCACTCTTTTCTTAGGTATCAAAGTTAGGTAAGCATAGTTTAGTTTAGTTTAGTTTATAAACTCTGAAATTATTCCATATGGAACCTTGTGATTTTTATTTGACCAACTTCCTGTATGTCAGTTCAATTTCTTCCATTGGGAAGGGAGGAGCAACCTTAATCAAGTCCAAATTCTTATCACTGCACAGTTAGTCGGCTTATTTTATTTATTTATTTTATTTATACTCATTTATCAGTCAACAAATTAATGATGCTCAACTTGAATTTATTATAATCTATAGAAAATATTATCAATCTTGCAGGTCGTTTTTTATGAAAGAATTCGGAGGATAGAGATAAAAGCAGCAGGTCCACAAGCGTGAGGCAGCAGAAGTCGACGGAACCGCGTGGATCAACGTTGACTTTCTGGCGACCCTCTTGTTTATTAGATTCGACGTCGACTTAAATTAACACGACAAGTAATTATTCCACAAATCCACGTCCCGTCCTTGGTTTTAGTGATCAGCATCACGTAATTTTACAAACAGTGGGTATTTATTTAGATTTTTCCCTGATGCTCCATAGATACATTCATCCATCCTCATGAGTTATATAAGAACAGTATCCTTACATGCAGAATAGAACTTATTCGTCTCCACGGGATTCAGATCAAATCCTGACTAATAGTCAAATTTCTGTCCTCCTTTATGCATTAGTCACTATTCGAGCTAGCTAGACTAGTTCTCGTGATTTATCTCCTTCGTGTTAATCTTGAGATGAACTGACGAAAATACTAGAAATGAACGTTTCATCTTTTACCACCCAGATAGAACCTACTCATCAAGAGAATGGAATCCGTCGCAGCCATGTGATGTTGACACAGTAGGGGGCATACTTAATTAACATATTTGCAGTTTTTATTTTTGGAAAGATAAATATTTTTAAGAGTAATATCGGTCCCCGGTTGTTTGGTCTTTAAAGAGCTCTACTTACTCCGAGTTTGATTCGTCATTTATCTCAGGTTTGGAGTTTGCCTCTTTCTATCGTTTTACTACTTCCGTTGTGCTTTCGATTCAAGTTCCTTTTTATGTAGGTAAGCAATCGCAAAGCTGTAGTATTCTTCATTTGATCATTTATTGTTCTTGTGTTTGTAGCTTGATTGATTAAGAAAGCGAGTTTCTTTAAGTTTTTATGACTGTTTTTGCCCTTTATTTTCCCCCAAAATTTTCTTCTTTTTTGTGGTTTTGAGAACGAGTTTTTATTGCTTCTCCTGATTTTGTGGATCTTTCCATCTTCCCTTTGCGATTTTGACAAGAAGCTTTAATTCAGTCAAAAAGAGGGTTTTCGTGGACAAAAGGGTGAAATTTTGGTTGCTCTAGATCTAAACTAGGGTTTCTACTTGGGCACTCATGTATGTTCACAAGTTTCAGATGTGGCTTTACTCTTTCCCTCTTCGTTTACTTTGGCCAATTCTCTTCTATTTCTCTAGCTATGTGCTTCACTTAATTTTAGGTCTCATATTGCTTTTTTGTAGGTCTGTCTTGGTGAGTCATATAGAGTTATTAGATAGAGTCATATGGTGCAAGAATAACAAATAAATATGTAATCTGTTCGTATTTGTGCCAATTTGTGATTAGGGCACAATTAGTGTGGAATAGAACAACAAGATTCTTTTAGGTACATGGATATTGAACTTGCATGTTACTTTTCGGATAAATCGTCATAGTTATTCTAGTCCAGTCGTCGGCATGCTTACTTTGTTGGTTATCTATATGCAGTCTAGACGATTACTTGTATTCTCGGATTGTATTTCTATTGATTATCTGAGCAATCCTGAAAATGTTTGCAGTGCAGAGTATTTCTCCTCTTTTTGTAAAGTATATTATTTACTGAGATGTTAAAGAACTTTACAGATGCACTTGATCGTTTACATTTTGTTATTCCAGGAACACAGAAAATGAAAAGGGATTATCAGTAGGATGATTCTTCATTTGCCAGATTAATACTTCAATTCAAACATCAACAATCAAGGTTTGATGCATGCTAGAGTGGAATCTCATATTATGACTGAAAATCCCCCATCTTCAGACTATTCTCCTTCCGAGGATGCGTCTAAGTTCAGAAATGCACAATCACTGGCAAGTCAAATGCAATTCTGCACTCTTGAATCCTCCTTACCAGCTGCTAATCATAGTGTGCAGAATTCTCCATGTTCCATCAGTGTCTCTCCAAGCAGCGGGAGCCCCATGTCCCAGCTAGATTGGCACTCTGATTATGTCCATGGATCTCCAGTCAGTGCTTTTTGTGTTACCGAAGATCAGAGTGACCTAAAGTCCAAGTTAAGGGAGATCGAGAACGAGATGCTGGGCTCTGAATTTGATACTGTTGAGGAACTGAAGAACACCTATCCAACCCATCTGCCTCTGGATTCAGAGAAGTGGAGGCAACTGATGGGAATTCCTAGAGGAGGCTTGAAACAGCATCTCGTAGCCTGTGCTAGAGCTATTGCAGAGAATGATCTTGTTGCTGTTGAATGGCTGATTCCGGAGTTAAAGCATATGGTTTCAGTTTCTGGGGAACCAGTTCAACGATTAGGAGCATACTTGCTTGAAGGTCTAATCGCTAAACTGTCCGCCTCTGGTAGTTCCATCTACAAAGCTTTGAAGTGCAAAGAACCTGCTAGTTCTGATCTCCTCTCCTACATGCATATCCTTTATGAGGTCTGTCCATACTTCAAGTTTGGCTACTTGTCTGCGAACGGGGCAATTTCAGAGGCAATCAAGGATGAAAACACGGTTCACATTATCGATTTTCTGATCGCTCAGGGAAGCCAGTGGGTTACTCTCATTCAAGCTCTTGCAGAAAGACCTGGTGGTCCGCCGCATGTACGAATCACTGGAATCGATGATCCTTTCAATGCATATGCACGAGGAGGTGGTCTACACATCGTGGGACAGAGACTCTCTCGACTCGCTAGTTCATGTGGTGTGCCTTTTGAGTTTCATGCTGTACCAATATCAGGATGCGATTTAGAACTCGAACACCTAGATGTTCGACCAAATGAGGCATTGGCAGTGAACTTTGCAATGCAGCTGCATCACATACCAGACGAGAGCGTGAGCACAAGGAACCACCGGGATCGAATTTTGAGGATGATCAAGAGTCTTTCCCCCAAGGTAGTGACGCTCGTCGAGCAAGAAGCAAACACAAATACAGCTCCTTTTTTCCCAAGGTTTTTGCAAACCCTTGAATACTATACGGCCGTCTTTGAATCTATTGATGTAACTCTTCCAAGAGAAAACAAAGATAGAATGAGTGTAGAGCAACACTGCCTTGCAAGGGATATAGTCAATGTGATTGCTTGTGAGGGTGCTGAACGAGTGGAGAGACATGAGCTCTTTGGGAAATGGAAGTATCGGTTAACCATGGCCGGTTTCCAGCCATATCCTCTCAGTCCTTTGGTGAATGCAACCATCAAGACCTTGTTACATAGCTATTCACAGTATTACCAGCTTGAGGAGCACGCCGGCGTACTTTATCTCGGATGGATGAACAAGCCTCTGGTTGTTTCATCTGCCTGGAGATGATCGGAGAGATTTAACAATCTAATGATGAATGTTTGGTCTATTTACTTGTAAACTAGTACATGAGCATGTATTATGGTTATTGAACGCTCAAGGTGGTTGCTGTTCTTCACAGGCAAAACGACATCATTATGTTAATCAGTATATCCCTATTAGATTTCTGTGTTTTTTGACCCGAAAATGCCGTTGATATAAATTTAATTTAAGAACAAAAAGATGCTACCTGGGACTGATTGTTATGTAATTGCAGAATTAGCTTTCGACTGCTTGAGCATATAGTTTCGCTTGATTGTCCTAAAAGGATGCAATATTTATAATAATCTTTTCAACTCTATAGATTAACCTAGGGGATAATACCTTTCACGTCAATTTAATACAAATTACAATCTCTCTTTTATGATGATATACTTTTTAAATGCATAAGAGAAAAGAAAAACAATTGCAATTTCACTCCAAAGAATGAAAATGAAGTAGTGAGGGTGACGAGAGAATTTACTTAAAAAAAATGAGAGTTTGATGTGTGTATTAAGTGAAAATGCATAGAAAGCCCTTGACGGAATTTTTTATTCCAAATTAATTGAATGAAAGCAATAGAATATGAGGAATTCAAGTTCGCCCTTCCAATTTCAAAACTTAATTTTCATAATTATAACGACACTTTTCTTGCTTATAGTATCACTCTAGAACATCATGATAACGTGTATATCATATATTTAATACTTTTTACAAACCATGGTATATGGTAAATAGTTAATACTTAGGAATATTGTGATAGATTGAAACAATTGGGTAGTAGAAGAATGAATAGATGAGTTTTATTTTATTTATTATTTTTTTTTTTTGCAAAACTTTGAATCACTTAAAAATATTTTTTTAGTTTCAAGTGCATTATGTGATAACACAAATGCATATAAAAATCTTGTAAGAAAGATTAACAAAATATTGAAAAATAAATAACGTATCGATAATTATGTGATGGAAAATAAAAGTATAATAGAAATATAAACTAGATTTGCAATTGTTGAGATCAGTGGCGTTGCTAGAAGAGGTAAATAGTGATTCGTTGATTTTTATATTCGTCATTCGTTGTGCTCAGATCTACGAAGAGTTAAAATGCAATGAAAATAAAAGAAACAAATATAAACAACACAAACACAACAAAAAGATTTTTACATGGTTCTAAATTCTTGGTTCTACTACACGGCCTACATTCTAACAATAGCACCACTATGTTTTCTCTTTCTCAGACATTTTTTAGAGGCGAAGAAATCTCTTACAAACATGTTCTCTTGCAAGTAACACAGATATATACAAAAATAAAAATGAAATACAATGTAAATAATAATTTACACAAGTGATCATTGTTTTGCTTGTTATTTATTGTTTTGGATTGCTTCCTGAAGGTCTGAAATGTAGAAACATTTCCCCTTCAAAAACCTCAAGAACAGTCGTCAAAATTGTCCATGAAACTTTCTTTTATAGGCTTCCAATCAAGGTTGAAAATCATCCAACAGTCGGCTGTTAGCAGCATCAATTGATTACTTTAGTTAAAATTGAATGTTGTCATGTTCAATGACTTCATCCAGGTCGGCATCAAGAACAACAGTCGACTGATTTGCTCTATCAATCAACTAAATAACAATCAATCAAGATGATCAATCAAGTTTCAGTCATTTATTTGCTCCAACAGTGTCATCAGTTGACTGATGATGATTAGTCGAGTTGATCAGTCAAGTTCCAAACATTATGTTTGATCCAATAATATCATCAATCGACTGATGAACCATGGTAAGCCATTGATTACACAACAAATTCCCTTAAACCCCCTTAAACCTTAAATTTGTGGTTTAAGGATTTATCAATCGATTGCTAGTCTAGCAGTCGATTGATACCTCTATTTCAGCCTTACCAAAACTGAATATTCACTTTGCCTAGTATCTGGTTGACCTCAATCTATCAAGAGTTTCTTTACCTAGCATCTAATCAATTCTTAACCTAGTATGCCTTTTGTAGCCTAACATCTGGTCAACTTTAACTTACCAAGAGACTTCACCAATGCCTAATATGTTGGAAAAATGTGAATGGAAATATGATGAATGGAAGAAACTCCATTGTGACTGGAAAGCGTTCAGTCGATTGAACCCTATCAGTTGACTGAACCTCCATCAGGCAACTGATCTCCACTCCCTTCCTTGTTTACTTTGATTTAATCTGGTCGATCCCGCAAATCACGTTTTATCAGTGGACTAAACCCTTGATCAGTTGACTGATTACCTAGGGTTTCCTTTCATGTGTGATTCGATCTGATCGTCTGCACTTTCCATCTTTGTTCAGTTGACTGAATAGAGCTTTCCTTCTTTGTGACAATTCAGATCGCTCTATTTTTATCCACCTAGATCGGTCAACTGATCCATCATATCAATAACTCTTTAACCAATTTGATTCTCAACTTCATTCTTATAATTTTTGAATACTTCTAAGGTTTCATCTATGTCTTTCAATAGATATACATAACAATATCTAATGTAGTCATCAATAAAAGTAACAAAGTTTTTTTGCCTCATCTAATTTGCACGAATTTTAAATCATATATGTCACTGTGAATTAACTCCAGAGAGCTCGTGCTTCTTTCCACTGAATGAAAAGATAACTTTGTCATTTTAACTTCAACACATATTTCACATTTATGTGTTAAATCAATATTAAATGTTAGCAATAAATTTAAATTCACCAGTCATCTCAAAGTGTTATAATTTATATGTCCAAGTCTAACTTGCCATAAATTAGAACACTCAACCAAATAAACAGAATTTATAATTGTATTGACATTGAAGTCACGGTGTAAATCCATTAAGTATATTCATTATGAATAGACCGTTCTCCATGTATCCTCTGCCTATGAATTGATCATTTTTGTCAATACATATTTGTTAGACCCAAACACGAGCATGGAATCGGCTTTGACAAGAGCCAACCTTGATACTAGATTCTTTTGGATGTCAGGAACATGAAGTACATCAATTAGTATCACTTATTTTTCTTACGTTATCTTGAGTACCACTTTTCCTAGACCAATAATATTGGAAGTTGTAGAATTGCCCATGATTAACTTTCTTCCACTAATAGGGGTATATGTTGAAATTTGAGTATTGTCAGAACAAATGTATCGTGTAGCACCAATATCGATCCACCACTGTCTTGGATTGTCCACCAAGTTAACTTCAAATACAACGGTAATTAAGTATAATTCTAATATGTCTATTGGCACTGACTTATCTTCGGTCATGTGCACTTAATTGATTTTCTTTGGACATCGACAGTCTTTGACCTTGTGATTCGATTTCCCATAATTGTGGCATGTTCCTTAGAACTTCTTGGCCTTCCCTTGGCTCTGTCCTTTGCCGGGATACTTTCTCTTCTTGCCAGTGTTTGGTTCCATTAGATTTGCCTTAGCATAAATCAACATTTTTATTAATTATGATTACTTGTGATTACCTTTTTCAATCCGCAATTCTACGATCAAATCCTCAAGTCTCATCTCCTTTCGCTTGTGCTTTAGATAATTTTTAAATTCCCTCCACGAAGGTGGGAGTTTCTCAATTATCGAAGCAACTTGAAAGAACTCATTCATTGTCATGCCCTCAGCATGCAGATTATGTAGGATCAACTACAACTCTTGAACTAGTCGTCATAGTTTTGAAATCAATCGTTTTGAAGTCTAAGAATTTACCGACAATAAATTTCTTCAGTTCAACATCTTCTATTTTGTATTTTCTTTTGAGAAATTCTCATAATTCCTTTGCAGCCGTCATTAGAATACGTCATTGAGAATATAGTTTTGACATAAAAAGTCACTATGTCCTCAAGCATCATATGCCGCCATCTTTTCTTTATTAGTCTCATCTTGAAATATGGAGAGGGCATCTTCACGGAGGAACCTCGCAAGGTTCAACATGGTTAGGTAAAACATCTTTTGTTGTCACCTCTTAAAATCGATACCAATAAACTTCTCTGATTTCTCTCCATGCGCCGGTGGAACAGGAACCGTCGATGATGAATCCATCAAGATTGCATGAAAGATTCATATTAAAATGTTGGATCTGGTGGTGGTGCAATCTGAGCGCGAGTAGAATGATGGTATAACACCGCTTTAGTGAAGTTGAGGCTAGAGTTTGACTTTATCTCTTTAAGACGATTTTTTCCTACACACGGCAGTCATGAAACATGACAATCGTCTCCCAAGTACAGCGCTTTATCTTACGATGGTAGCACTGCAAATTGCAAGACCTTCAAACTATTCAAATGCAAGTATAAAATACAATGCTTGCTTTTACTTTGAATTGAAATGAATGAAATGAGAATGTAAGGGATTTTATTTATACTTTGTGAAGGGGTAGAAGAACCTCTTTGTTCAATAAGATCTCACCCATCCACCTTGAATTGAATGATCTAGATTGCATCCCTTCCCAAGGAACACAATGTCTCTTCATTTGGATGTCTTCTCATTTGAATTTAATGGTTGAGATTGAACCATCTGAAGAGGTACTTATGCCTTCTAAATGGATGAACTTGATTTGTCCATCTTAATCCGACGATTCAGATTAAGTCATGTCACTGATCCAAGTGATTTCTCATTCACACATATTGGTTTAAAATCAATTTTCCAACCGAATAAATTTATGACCCAACCTATTTGTAAAATTATTAAAAAAAATAATTAAGTCACAAATTGACTTAATTCTTCAATCTTTATTTGTAATTATCTAGATCCCTAAGTTTTTGTCTCTTCAATGTGATCAACCAACGTCGTCCACTCTCTCCTACATCATTAATGATTAGACATATAAGAAGATGCTCCAGACATCATCGCTAATGACCCACGATTAGTAGAAGATGCACTTTGATCCTTCAATTATAGAATTTAATTTTCTATAATTCCGACATCTTATTATATGCTTCAAACCTCTAAGCTTTCTTTGGTATTACCTCTAAGCTTTCTTTGGTATTCTCTCATTGTGGCAAAAGGCGAAACGCTCGCCCCCAGCGCCCCCGCCAATCCGTCCCAGGATCAACACGGAGGAGGTAAA
>JBBUKS010000035.1:7230224-7244293 GCA_038050645.1 Hedychium gardnerianum
AAATATGATCAGACTCTTTTGAGTCACTTTGGACTAGTTGGAAATTGACATGTACTGATCACATTTCATGTAATTTCTACTCTATACATCTATATCTTGATCTATGTCATTAATGACATTAGTACTATGATTATTGTTGGGACTTGTTACGATCATATACAGTAATCATGACCTCTTTAATCCTATACCAATGAAGTTAATTGACCAGATTGTTACAGGAGTATTTTGTACTCATAAAGTTTGATATCAACTAAAGTTACATTTGCGTATTGTCTACAAATCACATATAGCCCAAGTGGGAGATTGTTGGATTTAATCTTCTTAAGGTGGGCTTACATGAGATTTAAGACTTGTGATACCGAAACTCGTTAAATGATCTAACTTACGTTTTTAGATGTTAGGTTATTGGATGTGGACCCTGTATGTGTAGAACCCTTTAGCTTGATCCATTATCATTTATGAGTTGATAATGGATTGATTATCTATAAAAGTGGAGGTCCCCAAGGGTTTAAGGCATCTTTTAAGAAACGTCTCTTGGTTCCCCATTAGACCAAGAGGATTCGATGTCGTCATCCTAATTCACTTGGAAGATCTCTCCCTTTGCTTCCACTTTTTTTTTCTCAAGGACCTCTCTAGACGACGTTAACGACAAGGACTATGACTTTACAATCAGATTCCTTGTCTATTTCATTTTATGTTCTTCGTTTACTATACTATGATTAGAAGAAACTAAATCTATGTTCTTTTTGTTCTTATTACGAATTCAAACGATATATTAGAAGTCATGCGACCTAGAATTTACGAGAATATCTATCCGACCGATGGTGGCATCGTCGGTGTCAAGGGACGAGGCAAATGATTGTGTGGAATCACATCACGACAGAGAGGCAATGCGGCGGTGACGGCGAGCACAGGCAAAGAAAGTATCGCACACGACTGCTTGGACAGGACGACGATCAACACCTCCATTGAGACCGAAGGTCTTTCATTGCTTAGAAGTAGATGATGGAGGCGACACTCATTCTCAAACAAGATTTGGAGCTTGGGAGCAAGTTTCCCATCAGCGGTGTGCGACTTCGTTGGATCTCGGCTGGCATCGTCATCCGTCGCACGTTGCTGCGGGTCGAGGAGGGAGCGAGCAGGGATACTGGTGGTGGAACGCGCGAGCGAAGGAGCGAGGAAGATGCACCGCTAGTGAAGGGAGAGAGAAGGAAGCGTCGACGGTTGAACACATGGCAGGGATGCGGCCAATCGCGCGATGCACGGGGACGCAACGAGCATGTGGGTTTGAAATCAAAACTTATGATTTTTAATTAAAATTCAACTCCTAAAATAATCCAAACAAGCCTAGGCAAAGACATACAGAATTTGATTATTAAATTCATTTTTTTAAAAAAATAAATGGTAAATTCTTTATTATTATTATATATATATATATATAACATTAATTGTTGAATTAATTAATTAATTTAAGTAGTTAATTTACTGATTTATTATTAAGTCTATTAAATGATTATAGAAATGACAAATTAAGAATTGACCTATTATTGTACAAATTGATTAGTTACAAGATTAATCAAAATCCTGCCATAGTCGGTCCTAAGCCCAGTTGAGAATGAGCGAGGGTTGTGCGTTAGGTTGTCAGTCAATGTGGACTTTCAAGTAAATATTCAATTAATGAATCTATCAAACTATTATACTAATGCAAGGATATTCCCCGAAAGGAACACATAAAGGATCTGACTGTAATGTCTCGGCAAGGATCGCTACATCTCCATGAGAACTCGGGTGTAATACTAAATATGGAAGAGTTCTCGTTGTAGGGTACGACTGTAATGTATCGGTAAGGACCGCTACATCTCCATGAAAACTTAGGTGTAGTGTTAAATATGTAAGAATTCTCACACCATAGGTTAGGTAAGAAGAAATATTATAGACAAATTGATGATCTAAAATTTGGAACACAAAACATAGGAGCGCTCACGGGTAAAGCAATGGAGGTAGTTGATACGATGATTAGGAGAAAAATTAATATTTTGTGTGTACAAGGGACAAAATGGGTAGGAGAAAAGGCAAAGATGATAGAGAATTTGAGTTTTAAGTTATGGTACAAGGAAGGAGTAAAACAAGAAATGAAGTAGGTATTCTTGTCGATAGTTCTCTAAAGGACGAAGTAGTAGGAATAGTTAGAAAGAGGCATAGGATTATAGCTCTCAAGATAGTAGCGGAGAAAAAAACTATTAATGTAATTAACATATATGCACCTCAAATATGATTAGATGAATACACCAAATCTAGATTTTGGGACGATCTAGATGAGGTATTACAAAATATTCCACTAACCGATATAATTTTAATAGGAGGAAATCTAAATGTGCATATAGGAGTGAAAAATGAGGAATATGATACGGTACATGAAGGTTATGAGTTTGGAACAAGAAATGAAGAAGGAAAATTATATTGGATTTTGCGACATCATATGACCTTATACTAGTAATACATTTTTTTTAAAAGAGAAAAATACTTGGTCACATTCAAAAGTGGGAATAATAAATTATAATTTGACTTTCTTATGATTAGAAAAAATGATAGAAAGATTTGTTAAGATTGTAAAGTCATTCTTGGAGAAAATTTAACTACCCAACATAGGCTAGTAGTATTGGATATACTCTCCAAGTATAATATCAATATAAGAGAAATATGCATAATTCCTAGAATTAAATGGTGGAAGTTAAAGGATGAAAAGAAAAATATATTTAAGGACATGGTAGGAATACAAGTATTAGGAGAAATATACAGCAACTTGAATACGACATGAGATAAGATGATAATAAAGTTGAAAGTAATAGCCAAGAGTCTACTCAGTGACTCAAAGGGACGTGTACCACCAAGTAAAGAATATTGGTGGTAGAATGAAAAAGTACAAAAGAAAGTGAAAGAAAAATGAATAGCCTACAAGGAATTATATACTTTAAAGAAAGAGGAAAACTTTAAAAAATATATATTAGCCAAGAAGAACACTAAGAAAGCAGTGAATAAAGCTAAGAATGAAATTTTTGAACGATTATATAAAAAATTGAATACAAAAGAAGCAGAAGAGATATTTATAGAATAACTAAAGCGAGATAGAGGAAGACAAGAGATTCTATCCAAATAAGATGTATTAAAAATAAATGCAATAGGGTACTAGTAAATGATGAGAAAATAAAAGAGCAATGAAATATATATTTTCATCAACTTTTTAATGAAGGTTTAGATGACCAACTTAATTTAGGTAATTGAAGTAAGTCAAATGAGTATAAAATTTTTTATTTTTATTATAGAATTCAAATTTTAGTAGTAGAGTAGGCTTTAAATGGGATGCAAAATGGAAAAGCATTGGACCAAATGATATTCCGATAGAGGTATGGAAGTGCTTTGAGAAACAAGGTATTGAATGACTCACAAAGTCATTCAACCTGATATTGAAAACTAAAAAAAATGCCTAATCAATAGAAGGTAAGTACTCTAGTTCTCTTATATAAGAATAAAGGAGATGTATAAAATTGTGCAAACTATAGGGTATTAAATTAATGAGTCATACCAAGAAACTTTGGGAAAGAATAATAGAAAAAAGACTAAGGAAGGAGATCATGGTGACTGAAAAATAATTTGGATTTATACCTGAGAGGTCGATAATAGAAGTTATACATCTTCTTAGATTACTAATTGAAAAGTATCGGGAATAGAAGCAAGACTTACACATGATATTCGTTGACTTAGAAAAAGCTTATGATAGAGTCCTAAGGAAAATTATATGGAGAACTCTAGAAAAGAGAGGTGTTTGCAAAATATATATCGAACTAATTAAGGATATATATATGAGGATGTAATGACAAGAGTGAAGACTTTAGGCGGAGAAGTATTTTTCATAAAGATAGGGTTACATCAAAGATCAGCTCTAAGTCTCTATCTTTTTACACTAATCATGAATGAACTCACTGGACACATCCAAGATATAATACCGCGATGCATGTTGTTTGCAGATGATATTATTTTGGCAGATGAGACATGTAAACGAGTAAATGCTAAACTCAAATCTTGGCAAGAAACGCTACAAGTGAAAAGTTTTAGGTTTAGTAGAGTAAAGACATAATATATAAAATTTAAGTTTAGCAATATTAGACGTAATAAAATAATTATTAAGATAGGAGATGATGAGTTGTTTGTAACTGAGAGTTTTAAGTATTTAAAATTATTTTTTCAAAATGAAAGAGGGATTGAGAGCGATGTCTTACATATAATACAAACATGATGGTTGAAATGGAGGAGAGCATCAGGTGTTCTTTGTGATCTAAAGCACCTGTAAGACTTAAAGGAAATTTTTACAAAATGATGGTTATACCTACTATGTTATATGAAGCTGAATGTTGAGCTATAATGCAAGCACATGAGCAGAAGATGAGAGTTGTAGAGATGAGGATGTTAAGATGGATGTGCAAACATACAAAGATGGATAGGGTAAGAAATGAAAATATTAGAGAGAAAATTGGAGTTACACATATTGAGGAAAAACTCCAAGAGATACGTTTAAGATAGTACAGACATGTACCTAAACGACCAATAAATATTCTAGTTAGACGATGTGAAATTATGACAAATGTCCATATCAGACAAGGAGAGGAAGATCAAAAAAGACTTGGTTAACAATAATGTGAAATTGATTAAGGTCAGATTTTGATTACCACCAAAGAAATATATGTAAAGCAGATCTAATGAAATATGAGAAAAAGGATTAGGAAGAGGTAGTCTGACAATTGAAAAATAATCTATTGAGGAGGTGGATGGATGGAGCTCAAGTCGGTCCCTGATTAAATCAGGTATGAATGTAATGTCAATACTTTCGACTCGAGATGTATATGTAAGATCATCGATTCTGGTTAAGTTGTTATAGAATTCGGAGCAAAGATCAAGATTGATTGTCTGGTCACAATAAATAAGTTTAGACAAACCATAGTGGGATATCATTTCAAGAGTGTTGGAACAATGGTCCGAGAAGAATTGTCGACTAAGATATTTAGGAGGCATGAGAATGTTGGTGGTTTCTTCATACTTAAGCCTAAGGTCCTCAGAAGAAAACCTAGAGTTAGTGGAAGGATGTGATGAGGTGTCAGCCTCAGTAGACCTACATCTAGATCTAACAAGAGATTAATTCAATTGATTTATAAGCGAAGAAATAAAAATATAAGAGAAATATTTACCTAGACATGGTTTGAGAAAATCTTGAAGTATGGTTCAAAAAATCATGCTTGAAAGTGGCAGAAACCCAAGTTTTGAGAAGAAAACAAGTTTTGGTGGTTGTCTTGGCTGTTTATATAAGGGTTTTTTGGGCGACTAGGATGTAATTACTATCGACATTAACCGTGATTATAGATTGCTAAGTCATTAATTTATATGGATGCGGTCGACCGTGTGTGGATATGGTTGACCGTGATCTAAATTTTATCAGAATCGATTAAGTCCATTCAAAATTTACGCGGGTTAGTGCCCGAGCACTTATATACCATCCGGTCGATCGAAAATCAAAATGTTGACTTTTTGCAAACGACTATTTTTATCTAGGTTCAATCAATCCCTAAGTCTACGTAGAAATATTTCAAATATAAGTTAATAGAAATTGGCAAAATAAGATTTTTGAAATATAAATTTTATTTCAAAATAAATTTTAAAAAGCCTTTTGAAATGTCCAACTTTGATTTTGAGCTTGACTATCTATTAGATAGGAGCTTTCAATCGGTTAGTCAAGTTAGATAAATGCTTTCAGCTTCATTTTATGAAAAATAAGCTGTTAACATTGAAAATTATTAACTTGATCAATGTAATGTTTTAAATCCCAATTCATATTGATGCACAAATATAAGCATTCTGGAATCATGGTTGTAGTCTTAAGCATCTCACACCTTTCTATGTTTCACAAACACAAACAAGTTATTCCTTAGGTGTTTGTGAGATGTTGGCTGCCTAGATCTATAGGTGCATGTAGTCTACGGTAGGACCTAGGTTAAGTCCATTTTGTAATAAGTAAAGCAAGTTTTAAAAATTATATAATTTTGAAAACAATAATACGAGAACGTGATTTGAAAAATATTTAATTTTGAAAGATAAGATGAGCAAGATTTGAGTCAATAGTCTAAGAGATAGTTCCTCCTAAGTTGGAGCTTTATCAAATTTCAATTTAGCAGTTGGATTAACATAGGAAATGTTAGCATTTATCACATGTATATATTGTTTAGGCACTCAAAAATATTTATTTCCTACTTGATTGACTAAGTATGTTTGGGAACCTAAGCCATTTTAATTTTAGCATGTCTTTTGACTAAGGTAAGGTAGGAAACATGATTTTGACTTGAGTTAAATCCAAGTCCAGTTTTGTTATATGAGCTCGTCTGGATCCAATCATCATGTTTAAATACTTAGACCTAGATGTGAACTTGGTCAACTTTAACTTTAACTCACTAACTTGGTTTTTCAAGTTAGAATTCTCTTCCTTATGTTTTGACACCTGAGTTGAGGTTCCAACTTGACTAACCTAAGCCAATAAGTCTAAGTCAACCTTTTCCTTAAGGTCTTTAACCTCCTTAAGTAAAGTCTTAACTTTAGACTTGCATTTAGTTAGGGTCATAGTCAAATAAGCAACAATAGCATATAACTTCTCAGTTAAAGGATTTGTTATCTTGTTAGTTGAGTAGTCTGAATACTAAGTTGTATTCTGACCCGGACTCTGAGCTTGATGCTTCTTGGATTGTCGTCAATGCTAGAAAGTTGACATGATCTGAGTTTGATTTAGATTTTGATGATGATTCATTCTAGGTTGCTTTTAGTGCCTTCTTCTTCTTTCTCTTTTTAGGCTCTTTTTCTTTCTCCTTCAATATTGGATAGTTGGTTCTAAAGTGTCCCTTCTTGTTACATTCGAAGCATTGGACGTTGGCTAAGTCTTTGCTCAAGATCTCTTTCTTCATGAATCTGTGAGTGAATTTCTTCCGTCGGATCATCCTTTTAATCAGATGTGCAACTTCTGAAGATAAATCATCTTCGTCAGTTGTTGATTCATACTCGGATTCAGATTCAGACTCTTCTTTTAGTTTGAATTTTGTCTTGGATTTACTTGCAATTAAAGCAATACCCTTGTCCTTTTGATCAAGATTAGTTTGCTCATAAAGTTCAAAATCACAAAAAAATCATCTAATTTAATGACAGAAAGATCCTTGGATACTTTGTAATCATTAACCATTGATGCTCACAAGGTGGTCCTAGGAAAAGCCTTAAGTGCGTACCTGATCAAATCGTGATTTTTGACTTGTTCGCCGATTGCATGGATGCCATTTAGGATTTCTTTAAAGCGGCTATGGAGCTAACTTACCGTTTCACTTTATTTCATTTGAATATTGTGTAGTTGTATTTGTAGAAGATCCTTTTTAGTAGTTCATGAATCAGCTGAGTCTTCATATAATTCAATTAGTTTTTCCCAAAGTTGCTTAACATTGCTAAAGGGTCCGACTTTAGTTAGTTGTTCCTGAGTTAGCTAGCACTGCAGTGTAGTTATGGCTCTAGCATTGACTTGAGCCTTTCTTTTGTTTTCATTTGTCTAGTTGTTGTAGGGGACTAGCTAGCCATTATCATTTGTAGGCAGTTCAAAGCCTTCTTTTACTATTAGATAGTTTTCTATCTCATTCATGAGGTAGTATTCCATCCTGTTTTTTCAATAGACAAAATTGTTGCAATTGAAAAACGACGGGCGTGTTGTGCTGAATCCTTCCTACAAAGACATTTTTTCTGCAAACACAAATTTTTTCAAGTTGTATTATGGTCTAGGATATGTGTGTAGTTTGGGTTTGGTTGTAGTTAGGGTTGGATTTGGGTTTGGGCTAGGCTTGGATTGTTAATTGATTTGATTTGTTTGTTCTGACTCAAAGCACAAAGTTTGCCTAGTGTTATATTCAGGTTTTTCTTTGGGCTAATTTAGTAGAAATTTCTGAAGTTAGCTTTCAGGTCGTGGCGAGGCACAAGGGATTTCTTGAGTATTGGAACAATGACCACTTCCTAACACAAAGCGAACTTAAGAATCTAGAGCTAAATCAACTTTAATACAATGTCTTGGTCTACCTGGCTTAGAATGAGGTGAGGTAGCTTCGACTAGTTCCACTTGAATAAATCCACTAGGTAGGATACTCCTTACCCAGCCTAGACATGTACCTATCCAAATTTTACTAACGTACTATCAACTCAACCCGCTCTGATACCAAATTATAGGATCGGACTCGACACTAGAGAAGGGGGGGGGGTGAATAGTGTTATGAATTTTATGAATTGATAATTCAAGAAATAATAAATAAACAGAGTAATAGCAGAACAGAAATAATTATTAATATAATAGTTTATCAATTAAATAAAAAATAAAAAATTAAGCACCATAATTAAATTAAGGCAGAAACAAGGCACACACAACAATAATAAAAATGTGATTCTTATTTCTAAATTTTTTCTAGGTGGAGAAACCTTATAAAAAAGAATCTAAAAATTAAACATAATATTAAAAATAAGGCAATACAACAAATATGAAATTTACTCTAAATGTTGCTGATCAAAAATGAAGCATGGGGAGCAGCATGTGGAAGTCGCAACATAGAGATCATGAAAGCACTAGAGAACGAACATAGAGAAATATCTCAAATTAATTGAGTGATTTGTAAGCTTTGCTTCAATGCCTTTATATAGCCCCCTCTTTGTTGCTAATGTGGCACATCCCGGTCGACTGGAGCCTCCTTGGTCGCCTGAATCATACTTACATGGCTATAACATCTATCCGGTAGATAACGTTAACTGAGCTACCCAAGCGACTGTAAGCCTTATGGTCTCTTGTAAAGGGGTTAAATTTGATTTTGACATGATTCGCTCGGGTTGCTGATAACTTTATCTCCCGATCGCCTGAAAGCTTCTACGGTCGTGACCCAGCTTACCCTAACCCAACTTTGGTTGCCCTGATTCAGCTGATAACTTCATCTCTTGGTCAGCCTGGACCCTCCGACTTCACCCGTCAAGGGATATCACCGTCCAGTCGTTCCGGACTCCTTCTGGTAGTCTGAAATTGTCGAACTTTGCTTCCTTGTAGTTATTACACGTAATGAGTAGGATATAATATTTAAAGTTACTCGCATTTACTTGACTAGATTTTGAACCATCTAGTTTGGGTTGCCAAGCCACATCTCTTAGCTTCTTCCACTTGGACTTGTTTACCAAGCAATCAGCTCCCAGCTGATTTCACACACTTGGACTTGTTTGCCAAGCAATCAACTCCAAGATGATTCCATACACTTGGACTTATCTGCCAAGCAATCAACTCCCAGTTGATTTTACACACTTGGACTTGTTTGCTTGGTTCCATACCTAGACTTAGCTTCTGCCTAATTCCCAACTAGGACTTTATCACCTAGTTTCACTCGCTAGAACTTTTTTGTTGCCTAGCTTTACTCGCTAGGACTTTTCTACTGTCTACCTTCACTTTCTAAGACTTTTCTACTGCCTAGCTTCACTCTCTAGGACTTTTCCTCTTGTCAAGAAACCTACACCTGCACACTTGACAATGATCCGTTAGATCTTAACAAACCTAACTTTAACCTTAGTCATACATCAAAACCTTGGGTTAAATGTTGTGCTCCCAGCACCAATAGTATTTATACTCTTTGAGATACACTCGACTCAAGAAATATACATCCCTTGGTCTTCCAATCTCATCGAGCCAAGGCTGTGGTTGTCTGATTGGAGTGCTAACCAGGATTGTATTTACTCTTCAAGAGATACTAAACTCAAGAAGTATACATCCCTTGATCTTCCAATCATGTCGAGCTAAAGCTGTGGTCGTCTGATTTGAGTACTAACCAGGATTGTATTTTCTCTTCAAGAGATACTCGACTCAAGGAGTATACATCCCTTGGTCTTTCAATCGCACCGAGCTAGAGCTACGATTGTCTGATTGGAGTGCTGACCATATTGCATTTACTCTTCAAGAGGCACTTGACTCAATTTCTTGGTCAATTACAACACATGTGATGCAATCCTTCTAACTCATCTATTTTGACCTCAACTTAGGTCTCATTGAGTTAGACTCAAATCTAGCTTTTAGCAAAGTGGGCTTGATCTACTATCTGAAATATTTCATAGCCCTCCTTTTGGATAGTTTAAACTCACTATCCTCAACTTTGTGATTTTAGTCAAATGACCCCATAAAGCCTTGACCATCATTGTTACACTATACCCATGGTATAATTTTGTCATCCAACCTTTTAAAGCATGGTTCTCACATAAGAAAATTCTATTCTTCCTTGCGAATTAACTCTCCCATGTTGGGGTTGCAAGGTTGCAAACAAAGTCCCACATTGAAAACACATGGGAAAGATCATAGGCTTATAGGGGAAAGACATCTCCATTGGTATTAGGCCTTTTGGGTAGAGCCCAAGAGAAAAACCATGAGGGCCTAAGCCCAAAGTAGACAATATCATACTATTTTGAAGATATTTAAATTCCTTCGGTCCTAACAATTGGTATAAGAGACCGGACTGCCAGAAGGTCTAACCGCCGACTGTGCATAAGAGCTATGGTCTAATCGAGTCATGTGAGTAGAATATTGACCTCAAACAAAGGAAGTAGGGACTCTCGTGTCCAGACAATTTCTTTGACTGCCACCTCACCTTTTTATTTGACTTTTTCGCCACGTGGCACCTCCTCGATTACTTCCCGTATCAGCTACACTTACAATTATTTGGCTCATTTATCCCCAAAACTTTGTAGTGACATGTATACTAACAATAATCAATTTATGTTGTCTATATACCATATTTAACATTTAATTATGTTGGTGTTATTATTCTCGAATCAAGATTGACTAAGTTGACCAAGTTGATCAAGCTCGGGTTGGCTCGAGTTTGAGTTTTGATATTTGATTAATATGTTAGTAAGAAATCAAGTAGGTTAAGGTTGACTAGATACTTAATGATGTCAAAAGTTTAACAAAATGTTGATAAAGGAAAGTCCAAATGAATCAGGAAGGACTAGACACTTAGTGATCAAAAATCCTAACTAGAGGTTAAGTAAGGGAAAGTCCAATGGGAAGTTGGCAAAGGAAAGTCCAAGTGGATCAGGAAGAACCAAACACTTGGTGATCAGAAGTCCTAATTGAAGGTTAGGCAAGGAAAAGTCCGAACTGAAGGTTAGACAGATAATACTACAAGAAAAATGTCATTTAGCGACAATTGATTTCGTCACTAACATATTTGTATTCGTCGTTATTGACATTTAGCGACGAATAATTATCGTTGCTAATCTCGTCGCTATAAGTTTGTCGTAAACCACAGTTAGCGATGAAAGTAAAGATTTCGTCGCTAAGATTAACGACATAACATAAAGCGTCGCTAATATAACTATAATCGCCACTAAACTGGGTTATTTTTTGGGACGATTATCAGAAATTTCGTCTCTAGTATTAGCGACGACTTATTATGTTTTGTCGCTAATGTATGCTAAATTAGCGACGACGTTTAAAACCTCGTCGCTAAATGCAACCATGTCTAAGAAATAAAGGTTAGCGATGAATTATGAGGATTTGATCGCTAATGTTCGATTATGTGCTCAAGGAAATTCATCACCAATCGATTGGTCTAGCCAAATCGATTATTTTGATCGATTCAACGAGTTTCTGTGCTTAAGAAATTTTTGACTAATCGATTGACTCGATTGATTAGGAACTATTCTAGTGTAAACCATAGAACCATTAATCGATTGATCCAATTGATTAAGATCCTCTCTGTCACCAATCAAAGGTTAGCGACGAATTATGAGTATTTCGTTGCTAATGTTCGAGAAAATTCATCACCAATCGATTGATCTATGAGTATTTCATCGCTAATGCTTGGGGAAATTCATCACCAATCGATTAGACTAATTAATTGGTCTAGCCGAATTGATTAGACCAATCGATTGGTCTAACTGAATTGACTATGATAAATCACAGAACCATCAATCGATTGATCCAATCGATTAAGATCCCCTTTGTAGAAATCACCGATCGAAGGTTAGCAACGAATTATGATGATCTCGTCGCTAAAGGCAATGGTTAGCAACGAATTTCTTAAATTCGTCACTAACCATATTTTTTTTCTTCTAAAATTAATTTTATTTATTTATATTCATATCCTATATTACAAATATCACAACATTCACAACTCAAAGTTAACCTCATCAAATTCACAATGCTGCGATACAACTTAAGTAACACATTAAATTCACAACACCATCAAATTCTAACACATCAAGTAACAAAACAAAATTCACAATATCAAGTTCTCATCAAATTCTAACACATCAAGTTACAACATTACAACACAACAAAATTCACAACATCAAGTTCACATCAAGCTACAACATCAAGTAACATAACAAAGTTCACAATATCAAATTCTCAACTTTAACAACAAGTAAATTTACATCATCAAATTCTAAGGTCGAGGAGGAGGAGGAGGTGGAGCTGAAGAAGAATCATGAATCAAAGATTGTAATGCTCCAGGTGCCAACCGGTTAAGAATTTGATTAAACATATCTTGTCTTGATCTCATTAATTCCAACTGATCTTGGGTGTTTGCTAACTAAACTCGGATGATTGCTAACTCTTCTTCTGTGCCTTCTAGTCATTGCTCGGTGGATTCAAGCTTTTCACCTAATACTGCGTTAGTTAATCTGGATGAGGAGGTGACATCTGAAGCAGTGGACCTAACTGGCTTTGATCCACTTCCAAGTCCTCTAATGTATCCAGAACGAGTATCGAGGACTTGATCACAAATTGTATCTGCAATTTGGACTGCATCGATGTCATTTTTTTTTGTGTTTGAACATACTCATTACGTAGTCTCACCATATCATCTTAGAAATAACAAACATATTAAAAATATCATAAAAAATAGTTATGTACAGTGAAGAACAAATTTACTAAATCAGGTCATAACATATGTATGCAACTTCGGCCCTATTCCCAATCCACCCTTTTGACGAGCTATAATGAGTTTCATTAAAGACGGTAATCCGATCTTTTCTCTGTGACTGATCGGTCTAAAAAAAATATGTTAATATTTTAATGAACAAACAATATACAATAACTATAAAATTAGTACTTACACCGTCTTAACTATATTGAATGAATGATTTACAACCTTTGAGAGTTTCGCTCGATTTTCTACATTTATTGTAGATCGTTTCTTTTAGTACAGTTTATACTAATAGTCTAATTCAAGTTTTAATTTATAACAACATGTTAAAGTTGGACTCTTGTTATTTAACCTCTTGAGTTAAGTGTGCAAGTTAAATGACTTGATGGATCAAGAGGACCAGACATTAGATAAAAATCTAGTAGGGTCAGGGAGGATCAGATGATTGACAGAAAATCCAACTAGGTCAGAGAGGACCAGACAACTTGTAGGAAGTCTAATCGGGTCAGCAGGACTAGACGACTAGCTGAAGTCCAGATGGGGTATCTGGTAAGAAGTCCTGATGGGTTAGGAGATCAGACGTTGAGAAAGAAAATCAGTGATTCGTAAGTGAGATAAGCAAACTGGAGGAGCGAATCCAGTGAGGCTGAGTCCCAGTTGGGATATTAGGTATTGGTCCAACTTAGATCCAATCTGAAAATCTAAGTTGAGACCTAGACTAGATTCTGATCATAGTTAGATATGATCTAAATCACAAATATAAAATATTCATACATGTATCTTTTTAACTATATGTTACATAAATATATCTTTAAATTCTACGCTTGGAATCATAGACAAAACTTAATTTTGAATTTCACTCTTTCTTACTCTGTGATGTAGAGATAAACTGTATGTAATGAGAAACATAAATATTAAAAAGAGATAATAAAATAAAATAAAATAAAAAGAAACAAAATTATAAGATATATATTTTGTCAAGTTTTTTTGTGAGTTTGTTTTATATTTTTAAGAAATCAATTTAACACAATATAGTTGGACTCTTCTAATGATGGAAGG
>JBBUKS010000035.1:7248312-7265441 GCA_038050645.1 Hedychium gardnerianum
CTACGGATCTAAAGGCGCTCAGAGCTGGCCTCCTTAGGATGACATTGTAAGCAGAGGAAGCATTGACTACCATGAAGGTAGTGGTTCTCATCCGCCGCAAAGGCTATTTTCCTAAAGACAACGTGTGACTGACTTGCTCGAGTGGTTGGACTTCATGACCTGTGAATCCAAATAAGGTGGTGAACATCGATTAAAGTTCCTCTCTGTTAATTTGCACCTAGTCGAAGGCCTCTTTAAATATGACATTGATCGAGCTCCCGGTGTCAACAAATACTTTGGTCACCTCATAGTTAGCTATGGTTGCTCGGACTAGTAGTGTGTCGTCATGAGGAGTGGCCACTCCTTCCAAGTCTCTTAGCCCAAACTTGATAGACGGGTTGTCTCCTTGTCCTCTTCCCGTGCTAACTTCGTAGCTCTCAAGCCGTTGCTCATGTGCTTTCCTCTCTCGATTCGAGTCCCCATCTATCGTACCTCCTGAAATTATGTTGATGGTACCTCTATGGGGAGTGTTATCTCTATGAGCTTCTTATGAAGTGTACTGGTGGTGTCGGGCCGGCTCTTGAGATAGTCTTGTCAGTGAAGATGCCCGTTGGTGACCTTTAGGATCATCCTGATAAGGGTACTTAGTCTGAGAATGCTAAGGTAGAATGACGAGGTGAGCTAGGGGCGATCGTCCTCCCGACTAATGTTGTTGGACAACTCGACGATTTACTTAGTGAATTGAGTACATTCATTGGTGGAGTGGTCATGCCTCTAATAGAAGACACAGAATCAGGCAGATCTTTCAGCGAGAAATTGGCTCGGCTCGGCAGAGGTAGTCGGGACTTCATCCATAATTTGTACCTTTTCTCCCCTATGAGCGGGAGCATAGTTAAGGATCGGGTGTGGTACTTGGTTCTGAGAAGGCGGATGCGGAGCTTTCTTATCCTGTCGAGTGGAGGTGGGCACTTGCGGGTTGGCTTCACCTCTTCAGTTGGATTGAGCCTCCTCCACATTAATGTATTTCTCGGCTCGTCCAAGAAGGCCATCAAAGTTAGTCGGAGTCCTCTTCACCAAATATCTGGAAAAAAAATCCCCTCTAACAATCCTTGGGAGAAGGCACTTGTCAGGACCTCGAAAGTGGTTGAGGGGACGTCAAGGGCGACTCGGTTGAATCACTGAATATATTCTTGAGTGTCTCTCAAGTCCGTTGCTTCGTTAAGAAGAGGTTGAGAGGGGTTTTGTGATATCTTTTGCTACTGGTGAAGTGATGTAGGAAGGAGGCGATGAATTCGCCAAACGAAGAGATCAAATTGGGTGGAAGTTGGTTTAACCATCTCTGTGCTGATCTCTACAAAGTTGTCAGGAAGACTCAACACTTAACACTATTTGTGTACTAATGCAAAAGGCATTCTCAAATCTGTACAAGTGGTCTTCTGGGTATGAGGACCCTATGTACTCCCTGAGTTGCGACTGCTAGAAATGGCACGACGGTTCTTCCTCAAGGATATCCCGAGACGCCTCGGGTATTATTTTCTTCAGCTAGTAGGGACCCTTTAAGCTTTCCAATTGGTGGCTCCAAGGCTCTGGATTCCCGAGACTAGTCATCTTGAGATAACCCCTTGCCAAGTGTCGCATCCGGAATTGGAGGGGCTATCGGTACTCGTGCGGAGGCTGGGGATGGTTAGGCTAAAGCCGAAGGTGAGTTGGGCAAGGGCCAGAGGCGGAAGATTGTAATATCTCCTTCACAATAGTTGCGACAAGTTGATTGAAATCTTCTCTTGTCATGGTGATGATATCACCTTGACCCTTCTCGCCAGCAGAGTCATGATTCTCTTGGCTTCTTCCTATGTCTCTCATCTCAACGTCTCAGCTCGGATTCCCACAGATAACGTTAATTTGATCTTATCCGAGATCAAGGATGAGGGAGCCACCAATGAGAGGGCGGGTGACGGGTTAGAGGTCTTCGAGGCGAATCTCTACAACAAACAAGGAGAGTTAGAATGGTGACCAAGGCGAACCTTGGCGCAGCCACTCTGAAACTCAAGTCAGCTCCGGTGATTAGAGAGTGAAGGAAGAGAAAGTATGATGAAGTAGAAAGGAAATTGTCAGAATTGTGTGTGCATACCTATGCCCATGGGAGCAGGCTCACTGTTATACCTTTGTCCAGCGGGGAAGGAGGAAACCACGTCCCCCCAATTCCCCCACGTTCAGATTGAGGGAGACCATGTTATGGTCATGGTGGTACCACGTCGCTCCACGTTCTCCACTTTCTTGAGTAACCACATCCTCCATACACAAGCGTCGGATGATAAGGTGCTTATAGTCGGGAGTCGGGCACCGAGTAGCCTTGGTCCTGGAGTCAGGAGTCGGGCGTTGAGTAGCATTAGTCCCGGAGTCAGGAATCAGGCATTGAGTAGCCTTGGTCCCGGGGGTCAGGAATCGAGCACCAAGTAGTATTGATCTCGAAGTCAAATTCGTATAAGATGTAAGTCTAATCCAGTTTGAACATAACTAGGAGGGTCTAGATTCGGGTCTCACCTTGACCGAACTTGACTTTGTTTGACTTCTGCCTTTAAAGGTCAGCTTGACTTTCAACTTCTGTGACACATGGGGTAAACTATCTCTCTCATATCAATGTATAAGCAATGTTAATGAGAAAATGAGCATGAGTTTTTTAATTTATTTTTAAATTCAGGTATCTAATTCTTTGAATTGACTAATCCTTGAGGTGATCGGCCCGACCCCACGAAAGTTTTCTATTGGCCACCAGGGTAAATCTAGAAGCACTCACGGAGGCCCATCCAAGCGGCCAACATTCTTTGGTTTGTTGTCCCACTGAAGAAAAATCCCTACAGTACGTCGCAGTTGAGATTCAAACCTTAGATATCTAGTTAACCACTTAGAGGGCTTAATCACTGCACCATAGCCCCGGGGGCATGAGATATGTTATGTTGATGCATAACAAATGAGTTTTCATACCTTTTCACAAGAGCTATCATATTTAGCGAACATATTCAAATCATTGTATTGTTGAATGTTATGTCATGTTTAGTGGATAGATACTTGTTAATAGCATTATATTGTTGTGTGAGAAGTCATATTTAGTAAGTAGTTGCATCTTTCTCTTTGAAATTCCAAAAAATTACTTTTGAAACACCAACGGGCATTAATTTAAAGACAAAATTGAGTACTATACTTCGCGTTAATATGAAAAGGTAACAATAAATGTTATATTTGACAGCTAGATTCCTTTTTAATAGCTCTAGATGTCATATGAATGTCAATACTTTTGATACCTTTATTTTGTTGATTATTGTGGATATAATATATAATTTTGGATATAAAAGGAAATGTCCTAATAACATGCAAATAATGTATCTTAATTTGACAAAACCCCTATTTATGTATCACTTAGAATAGTCTCCAAACAATGAATTAAATAAGGAATTTACCAAAATTCAATAAGATTATATATATATATATAGCTAAGGGTCATGTATTAGATGAGACTTTATGTGGTAGGAGGAGGTCATGGCTCAAATTGAGTTGAGTCATTCAAGCATGAGAATAAAATTATATTAAGAGATGAAAGAGATAAAACCAACAAAAATTCAGTGAGTAAAGCATAGATTGGTAACTTGTGTTACCACCAATTGATTTCATTTAGGCAGATATTTGACTAGAGATTGAGTCGAGCCACTAGAGTTGATCAAAGGTATTTCGTGAAGCTTCTACATATTTTCATTTTATTTTTGTTAGGGTTGTAAGCAAACAAAGTTTCATATTAAAAATACATTAAAAAAATATAGAATTATAAGTGAAAGATATCTCTATTGGTTTAAGGCCTTTTGAATAAAATCAAAAAATAAAATCATAAGGACTTAAGTCAAAAGTGAATAATATCATATCATTATGGAAATATCTAAAAAAAATTTAGTCCTACCAATTAATAACAGATATCACTGCTAGAAGATCTAACCACCAACTATGCACAAGAGTTATAGTCTAATCGAGCCATATGAGTAGAATATTAACCATGAAAACACATGTGAAATATCATGACTTATAAGGGAAAGATATTTCCATTGGTATGAGATCTTTTGAGTAAAGTTCAAAAATAAAACCATGAGAACTTAGGTTCAAAGTGAATAATATCATACCATTATACAAATATTTAAATTCATTCAGTCCTAATAAGTTTTATTTTTTAATTTAACTCTTATTATGTTTCACTTGTTATTATTCTTAGGATACCTATATTCATTGCATTGCATACTACATGAATCTCTTTACATATATTCCCTCTTGTCGATAAAAGACTTATTATTGTTATTATGATTGTTTATTACTTGATTATGTTGTTTGCAATGAGACTAGATGTTTAATTCTATAATGAAAACTATCCCAAGTGAGATAATTATCCTTATGTAGGGTAAAGTAGTCTTTGAGGTACGACAAGCGCAAAAACATATCTCATCAGCATCAGATCCTTATATAGGCCAACACAAGTATGTTAAGTGCACAGTTCAAGAGTCCTATAGCTTGATTTTCACCTATTATATATCTTTCGATCGTTATGTATCATTCAATAAACAAATACAATTTGAACATGTACTCCTATAAAAACAGGCAACCCTTTTCCATTTTATTCATTTTCACTACTCATACACCTAGACTAATTCTCATCTAGATTTTCCTTCACATGGTCTAACAAGCTCTATTTAGTCCTTTTGATTTTCTAGCATGACTTGAATTATTGGGTGGACTAGCACATTCACCACATATTCAAACAATATCATAAGTTTAAATCAATTAAAGGCCTAAGCCATTGCTCATTAATGTTCAGACAACAAATGCACAATTACATATACAAAGAGAGGTAGAGTACCTTGGATGACATGCATACGTGCAATGAAGGAATGTACGCGAGCAAGGAGACATTGTGCCTCTGCCTCCCTTTCTTTTTGTTTGCCAAAAATCACATGGGACTGGCCTGATTCTTGTGGGTTTCTGATACTCCCCTTGTCTGATATAGAACGAAAGAATTTCTTTTGTTAATAAGATAGAATTGTTCTCCATCATATCTAGTGATATGGTCCATGTTTGAGAAGAAATCAAATGATGAAATACATTAACAGTTTCAATCTTTTTTATGTCACTAGGTAGCTATTTTCAAGTTGCTAATGATTTGTGATGAATAGAGACACATTCAGTAACTCAAACTATCTTTAACTATGAGATTACCATCCTCGTCATTGCCTGCACGCTTTGCACGTTTTGGCATACCCTTTTCCGGAGTGACAGGTTCTATTCCAGTACCCTTCTCGGTGTCCTTAGCCTCCACCTGATTGAAAGAAAGCTTGTGCGTAGGGAATTTGGCATCATTTGCTGGACCTGGGACTTCAGATGGAGCTGTATGGCTTGCATTTCCAAAGTCGCTTTCTTTGGCAGAGAAAGGAGAACAGTAGTTATGAATCAACACGAAGGTGACCAAGTTAAAAGTTTTGTGAAACAAGGAGAAAGGAGTGGACAGGGAACTTGCGTGGAGGGCTTCTGCTGCAGGTGGGTGCAAGAGGCTGAGGCTTCAAGTTCCTCCCTCTCGAGTGAAACAAAGAGAAAGGAGTGGAAAGGGGACTTGCGTGGAGGGCTTCTACTGCAGGTGGGTGGTGCAAGAGGCTGAGGCTTCAAGTTCCTCTTTCTCAAGCGAATGTACGTTAAGATGCCACGGGAGGCAGCGGCAGTGGCAGCGGTGGCCTCCGTCGTCGTTTCCATTACAACCCGAAAGCAGAGTAAAGCAAAAGCAAAAACTCCGAGACGTTGGAATGAAATGGCACACCTCCACCTCCACCTCAGTGATTTCTCCGTCGGGATTCGAAAAGCTTTCTACGCCGATTTTCGAAATGGAGGACGTAAGGTTAATTTGGCGTCGTGGACCAACCGGCGACGGTTCGGGGATTTGCAAATCAATATGGCGGTTGTGTTTAGAGATGTCAATGTCTACGACCTTGGACTCAGTCTGAATGAACCACTAACTATTTTTAGTAAGTTTTTTCTGTAAAAATACCATTGTTTGATCTTCTACTATATTTATATATTGAAAAGCTACTGTTTCATCACATTGTTTCACCGGACTTAAACTGCATGATATATTTCTACAGCAATATCAGTATTTATGTTCACCCAGATGCTCTCCTAGTCCGTCGCTAAATCATGTGAAGGCAACTATTTAACTTCTGCTTTCTTAAAGTTGATATCCTGGTGAGCTTTTCTTCTACTTCCCATTCAAAGTTTTGGACAATAAAGCTCCACCAATTCGCTAAACAAAATATTGAAATATAAGATAAACATATATAGAACAACTCTGCCTTCAAAACAGTCATCGTTCTTTGTTGTTGTTTTTTTTGTTTTGTTTTTCAAAATTCAGATTAAGCAAAATCTCAAGGGAACAAAAATACAAAGCTATGCCACCATTTACATTTTAGAAAGAAAAAAAGATGCAGCTTAGAATGCATATAAAGTAGCACATCTCAATCCCAATCCAATGCCATCACCACATTAATTAATTAATTATGCCTCGCTCGATCTCGATTAATTGTCTTCTCCCTCAACACTTCCCATGCACATATATATATATCACTGCACAGAGCGGCCGTCGTCATACTCCTTCAGCTCCTCGATCGTGGCGAGCGCCTCCCCGAGCTCGCACCTCCTCTCCGCGTCCGCTTCGGAGCAGGCCAAACCGACGCGCAGCAGCTTAAGCATCTCCCCCTCGCCGCCCACCGTCCCTTTCATGTTCGCGTCGAACACGCAAGTCGTCTTCTCCTCCTTCACCACCGAGTTGACCCAGCTAGCCAAGTCGGTGCCGACGCGGCCTTGCTTCAGGTAGTTTGCCGGGAACTTGCCGGTGAGGATCTCCAGGATGAGGATGCCGAAGCTCCAGACGTCAGACTTCTTGGAGGGCTTGCCTCCGCCGGTGCACTCGGGGGACTTGAAGGCCACCATGATCTGGGAGGCGTGCGACTTGTTCATGACAGGGACGAGGGCGTAGTCGGAGAGGATGGGATCGAAGGAGTAGGTGAGGAGCACGTTGGAGGACTTGAGATGGCCGTGGGGGACGGTCAGCACGGGCAGTTCCTCGTGCAGGTAGGCCAGCGCTCGGCCCACGCCCTTGACGATCTTCAACCGGCTCGGCCAATCCAGTGGAGGAACACTCGATCCTTGACTCCCTGAACGAGATTTTCGTAAATTAATTTAGAACAACAAAAAAAAAACAGAGAAAATTAACTTTGTGATTTGTATGAACATCTAGCTAGCTACCATGGAGCAGGTGAGCTAAGCTGCCATTGAAGACGTAATCTGTGACCAACAGCTTCTCCTCTTTTCTGTAGTAATAAGCCACAAGGGGAAGGAGATTGGGGTGGGAAAGCCTCCCGAGTCTCCTCATGTGCTCGTAGAAGTCCTCCCTTCCGGCTCCGTTCATCTCTTTGAATCTCTTCACCACGACTGCAGGGCCATCGGAGAGGATGGCCTTGTAGGAGGACCCAAAGCTGCCACTGCCGAGTACCTCGGCGGATGCTTTCAGTAAGTCTTGGATGTTGAACTTGACTCTGTCTTCCTTCACGAATGTCAGCCTTCCCTGTTCTTCCTTTGGGACTTTCTTCCCGCTACCACCGCCTGCGTGCGCCGGACGCTGGTCGGCGCTGTTCACCTGCTGATCGATCAGTTTGAAGTGAATCGGACAGTAATTATTTAAATAACTAAACATTTAGAAACGTTGAATCAAAATAAATCGACGAACAATAACATCAGCATGGAAATTGTTACCTGAACAGGCTCGGGCTTTACGGGTTGGGTGGTCGGAAGCGCCGCCGCTTCCTTGTGCCGCTTCTGGCTCCGGCAAAAGATGAAGAACAATCCAATTGCGACCAATAAGATTGCGATAATAATGAGAATGATTCCCACGATAAACACGGGCGACAACCTCCTCGGAGACCCGCATTCATAACTCAGCGGCTCACCGCACAGATCTTCATTCCCTGCCAAAATTTTCAGATCAAGATCCATAAATTACATTTGTAAATCCGATTATGCTTGATTAATTCTTGATGTAATTAATTTGATGTCCAGCGAATAGTCCTGATTAATTAGTCAGGCTCACCGGCGAACCAGCCAGGGTTCATTTTCTTAAAGCGCCTCGGGATTGGTCCCTCGAGATTGTTATTCGATAGGTTCACCAGCCACAGCCCGGACTGCCGGAAGTTGGGAATCCGGCCGTCGAACTGGTTGTCGTCGAGCCGTATCTCCAGGAGCCGCGGCGCGTGCGCCAGTGAGCTCGGGATCAGCCCGGAGAATTGGTTCCGCGAGAGGTGCACCTTCTTGAGCCACTGCATGCCGGCGAACAAGCCGTCTGGAACCTCTCCGGAGAATCTGTTCATGGAGAGGTAGATGGAGCGCAGGCCGGGGAACTTCGAAAGGTCCGGGATGGCGCCCTCGAAGCTGTTGTTCTTGAAGCTGATGGTGCGGAGCGCGCGAAGGCCCGTGAGGGCGTCGGTGTTGAGCGTGCCGGCGAGGCTCATGTTCTCGAGCTGGACGCCGCGGACGCTGCCGTCGAGGTTGCAGAGGACGCCGGACCAGAGGGTGACATTAGCGCGGCAGGGGGAGGAGCCCGGGACCCAGTTTCGGAGGGAGGCGTCAACGCCGGAGGCTGAGGAGGAGAGAGCGGCCTTGAATTGGAGGAGGACGTCTGCGTCGGCGGCCGCGGAGGCAAGGGAGTTCCGCCGTGGGGCGGCGAAGGCGAGGAGGAGGAGGGGAAGGAGGAGCGTCCATGGCGTGGCCATGGCGCCGGAGGTGGAGCTAGCGTAGGTGCTGCGGGGGCGAGCAATGCGAGACGTCGACGGCGGCGAAGTGGGGGGTGGCGGGGGAGGGGGTGGATTTAGATGGCATGGCGAAGAGCAAGGGGGAGGAAGGTGGAGGAATGCCTAATAATAGTTTTATTATTATTTAATATTAATTTAATTTAATTTAATTTTGAACGAAGTTGTGAGAGTTTGATGGTTGGTGAGAGGAAATTATTTTTCTTTAAAAAAAAAACTGAAAGGTAATGTTTAGGATAGGGAGGAAGTTAAGTCCACTTGGCACATTCTAACAACTTGTAACGACAGAGAGAAAATAAAAACAAAAACTAATTAATCGAAAAAAAGGAGTTTCATTTTTAACCTAAACACAATGAAATGATCATCATTTTAAAATATAATGTTTGCGTTCATTATTGCGATAAAATATTTGATTCTATTTCTTGAAATTTCATTTGATCGTGTATGCACACGTGAGATGCGCGTGTTATTTTAATAGAAATGATAAATTCTCTTTTAAGTGATGATCTTCACGTAGAGAAGGACAGCAGAGAGCATAACGTATACTCTGTCTATTATTTATGCGATTTGATATCCAAACAGCTGTTATTTTCAACAAGTTAAATCATCAATCAGTTTCTGATACGAAGGAAAATATTACTTTTCCCCCCTCTATAGTGTTAGCATTGTCTAATATTTATTTATTTGTTTATTTTCTATTTCTATTCTAATATACTTAATAAACCAAACTCCAATATATAAGCACGTACATGTTACTAATTTTTATTATATTTTTTGCGTGTGAGAATTTATATTCGAGTGCACTATCTTATCATCTCTCCTCCTTTACTTGAGTCATTATAGTAATCAGATTCCTATCCTTCTTTATACATTAGTCATTATTCGAACTAGCTAGACTAGTCTCCATGATTTACTTCTTCCGTATTGGTCTTGGGACGAATTAACGGGGATGTCAAAAACGAGCATTTCACTTTTTGCCACCATTATAATTGATCTTTATCGCTTGGTTGATGGATCTTTTGACATTACAACTCACAAGAAAACATACCTATTCATCCTTCATCATCATATTCAAATGTCAAAAATACATGCACCACGAGGCTATGAAATCATGACACAATTTTGTCCTTGGATTTGAAGCTCTTTAATTTGCATAATATTCTTCTCGTGTAACGTTAGATTTCTATTTATAGAGGTTAGCATGAGATTTTTGCTAATTTGTATCTTCTCAAGATTGTAAGGTTTTATTCTTGAGTGGAAATTCCTTCGTTGGGTCAATATTTATACCTTATGAGGTTTCATCCTTGTTTGTTGAGGCTTAACTTAACCCTTTATTAATTAAAAAAAATGATTTAGTGGAATTTATTTGAGAGGTGGCATTATCAAGCATGTCATAGGCAAATATCACACTTAAAAACAATTACACACATGGATTTATATTTAACATTGTATTTGTATGAGATTGTATTTACATGCAAGATCAGAAGAAGAAAAATGCACAATATAAGCACCTTGATCTAGCCAAACTAATTTTATTAATAGAAAAAAGAGATAAGTTTATGACCCAAAGTTATGATCACAAGCTAACGATCGACATTTGCTATTTTGAAATTTTCCAAAAATAAATAAATACATATGCAAATATAGTTATGGCAGGAGGGGCGCCACCAAGCAACTCACCCTACAAATTCTTCTCTCACTCAACATTGATGCTCTTCTAGAGGATGTTTAGTATGGTCTCGTTGTCTTATGTTATCGGTACATGCACAGGGGTCACTAAGCAAATTCTTGCTCTAGAGAATTGGCCATATTGATACCAATTGGTAGACCTCTCTCCTACTAGATCCCATGGTCAAGGAGATGGTTTGTGCCGCTGAAACTATTCAAACATGTTGTCATTCTTACCTTCTGAACCACACCATCAAGTACTTTAGTAATTTCCCAAGAGATTCTAGTTAGGTTAAAGAGACAGGAAACCAGTGGAAGATAACAGAGTTCCAATCTCAAGCTCTCTTCATTTTGGAATTGATGAGAATAATCCCCTTCAATAGTTGATTTTTATTATCTTAAAATATTTAAAAACATCAGTATTATTTCGTGTTTTACTTTAGTAGAATTAGAACTATGTTTTCTTTAATAGTTGATATGAATATTTTATAGTAGTTGATTGTTGAATTACTATTAATACTAATTAGTGTAAAAGAATCCAATCTATTAAAGTTCTAACTCAGATTATTGGTGCAACCAGAGGTGGAAGTATCATGGCCATCCTCAATAAATTCAACTAATTAATCTTACAAATTAAATTCTGGCTGATAAAACACATTTATAATTATGAGTGGTTACCATGAACTAATGCAAAAGTCAAGCTTGACATAGAAAACATGTTTAGAAAAAGAGTTGCAAACTAGTTGGCATAGAATAACAAAATGCATTTACATGTCTACCTTTTCAGCCTAAATTTACACTATAAATTAATCGATGAGCACTGGAGCATAAGTTATTGTGCTCAAAGTTTGTTCTAAGACTAACAAAAAAATGCTTCCTTCGTTGTCATTTATCTTGAAGAAACTTGTGTTGCAATAAGCTGAGATGACAAGTTGAAAATCACCTGAACAGGAGCAGGCGTTCTAATCTTATGTTAAGGCAATCCATTTCTTGAAAGCCAAAGTTGCTTCTCTTCTTTTCAGCTGAGCTTGTGTCTGTACCTTCGGGGCCTTTCCCTTGTACAAAGTCCTATGATACTTCAACCAAAGAGACCTATATTTGTACTTGTCTATGAACATTTGATCTCGCTCCATCATCTCAATGACTTCCAAGGCTCGAAGGAAAAATCCACCCCTAACAAAGCAATACAGTGATGAATCTAATAGCTCTTGGTCAAATTTCATCAACTTCGAATTTGCAAGAACTTTCATTTCGCCCCACAAATCTGTTACTTCACTATACTTCCCACCTATTGCAGCATAAGCAGTAACCAGAGAATGGTAAGTCTGAGCATTTGGCATGTGGCCTAAAGCTTTCATCTTGTTTAGAGCTTTTTGGGCATCACCCATCAACCTTTTCTTGCAGAAAAAATGAATCACGCTGTTCCAATCATGAATACCAGTGCCTACATTCTGAATGTCGTTTATCTCCTCTAAAAGCTTAACCATCAGACCTGCTTCACCACCTCTGGTACAACCTTCAACCAAAGTTGTGAAACTCCCATGGGTGGATCTTGAAATGTTGGACTTTTTCATCTCCTTAAATATGTGCAGAGCACCACCCGAGTTATCCTGATGTGTCCGTGATTGGATTAGAGCATCAATGCAGCTTGAATCAAGTTGAATTCCTGCTTGACGGGCATCATTTAGAAGTGTCAGTGCTTCAGCATGTCGATTAGTCTTACAGTAAGCTTTTATGAGAGAAGAATACAAAGAAGAGCCTACTCTCATTCCAGAAAATCTCATCCCATCCAGTAGCTCATGTGCCTGTTTTAGTAAACCAATAGAAATGCAAGAATTTATTACTTGAACAGCAGCAGAATTTTCAAGAGAAACAGGGGTACCTTCCTTGCTTGCTTTGATTAGGAAAGATGCCAATCCACTAATTTTGTCAGCTTCAAGCAAAGAATTTACAAGTTTAGCATACATTTTCTTTGTAGGCTGAAGAATGCCCTGTTGGGATTTAATAAGTTCAACCTTAGCCTGTAACTTTTCTGAAAGCAAATTAAGTGATTCTTTGGCCTCAGCTTCAAGCCTGGAAAAACTTTGATCCTTGGTGAAATCAAAATAAAGAGGAGCCAGGTTTTCAATCAATTTGAATTTGTCCAAACTATCCAATTTCTCATGTCCTGGGTTTTGATAATGAATTGAACTTCCAGCTTCAACAATTTGCGACAATGACTTTGGAGAAGCCAAAGATCGTCTTGCTTCCTTTGCTTTTCCAAGCATGTCCAGAACCATGCCCACAGCTGAATCCAAATCCTTAAACTTCAAATGACAGGAAAGTAAACAATCATAGAACTGCAGAAAGTCCACATCACTAAGACCAATGGCCTCATCAACATGCCTCTTTAGTTTTATTAGTTCATCTCTATGCCCATTCTTCTCGTATATCTGAGCCATCACAATCAACAAGTTTGAATCAGGCTTCACCCCGATCAGTGGCATTAGTTCAAGAAGCTGCTCAGCCTTTCTATTAGTTCCAAAAAGGAGGCATCCAGTCAAAGTTATGTTGAAGGCAACAGCATTTGGCTTCATGGAAAACAAAGGTCTGTTGCTCTTTTTACAAGGATCAAACCTGTTATCTTTGAACAGATATCCAATCTCCATAATTAACTCAGCAGCAAGCAATGTACCAGTTGATGTTTGGCACATATGGCCAATGATACCCAACCAAGCTGTTATCGGAGGGAAAGCTTCCATCTTAACCAACTTTCTGACAATGTTTGTTGCAAGAATAGACAACTGTGACCTTGAAAGGATGAAAGCAAGGTAAATAAGCACATCTTTCTCCAATAAATCATGCTCACTTTCTGCAAAAGCCAGTTCAACTACACTGTATGCTTTGTTTAGCCAATGGATATTAAAGCTCTCAGTAAAACAAACTATAAGCTTACACAATACTGATTTCCTAGGGAGACCAACCATCCGCACATGCTTCTCATATGCAATCCATGCATCCTCAAATCTTTGCTCATCGACTGCCTGTTCTAGCTCCAAGGCTACTCGAGATGGTTCATGAGCTTGAACTAATAAGGGATCAACAATCGTACAGAACCTTTTATAACAAGGGTTGTCCCGAGTCGTGAATCTGATTGCCCCCATTTTGCTTTCAGAACAATAAATTAACAGCGTATTGGTCTCACAAATTACTGGAGCCAGTGACCCATACACAGAAGTATCTGTCACTTTGCAGTGAAATCCAGAAAGCAATGAAAGGGCAGCTTGGGTTGAACATGATGAAGAAAGAAAGCTAAATCTCTTTAAAGAAAACATTTGCTAATAGAAGATGAATCGTCCATAAAGTGGGAAAGTCTGCATCTGACGAGTTCCAAATAGCAAGTAATTCCAATGACGCAATTCCGAGAGACAAAATAACGTTCTTCAAAGTCTCAACCTGAAAGTAAACAAAAATGCCAAAGCTAGTTTACCTTTATATCCCTCACTCTGCTACTCAATCCATAAACCCTAATCTTTAAATGCCCCATCGATGCCTATCTAAACCATTCGCAAAGAAATAAAATGCAAAGATGAGATTAACCACTGGACACCCTAACACAAGGCACAGCCAAAGCTCTATCAACATCCATACGAGACGCAATCAAAAAGGAGGGAAAGGTAAGGGCTTTTCACCTCACATCGGAGAGGAGGCTCGTGTGAGAAAGGAGGAGAGAGCTCTGGCGGTAACGGAGCAGATACCGAAGGCGTCGACTTCCAAGGTTCCTCAATCGGGCCGGTGGGCACGTCGGGGCGACGTCAGCGGCCGGCGGACAACTAGAAGTTGGAGACCACTGGGAAAAGGAGAGAGGAAGAGGCGGCTGTACGGTGGGGAAGGAGATCGAGGAGGAGAGGAAACGGTACGGCCCACTCCCTTTTGAACCAGCTTTGATTCTGTGAGCCGCCCGATCAAGAGAACAGGTTCAGTTCGACCAAAATTTGAGCCAAATTCCAGATTATTACTTAAACCGAATAAATACTAAAAGTTATGTTTCAAATAATTTAATTAAAAATTACTCTCACTAAAATTATATCTTTAGACACCTTATAAATAAATGTATATAAGAACTTATATTTATTTATCAAATAAATTTTATATTGGTTGTGCTTTGTGCTTTAGATTTGGTGAAATTTTGTATTAATTATGCTAAATTTAATAGAACTTAAAATGTTTATACTAGATTTGATAAAAAATTTAAAGTGACAAATCTATGCTAAGTTGACAAAATATTACACAATTATCTTGTTACTGCTTTAATGAAAATTGAATAAAGTGACATCTAATATTAAATTTTAATAAAATACTGTGTTGAATTATAAGAAAAACAGAAAGTAGTGCTAAATTTATTTTTTTTTAATTAAAATTTATACTATATTTATGTATCGGGTCTTTGATGAAAATCAAGATGGTCGTAATTTAAGAGAAAAAAAGGAAAAATTCTCTTTAATACATTTTTTTTTAATAAAAAGGAGCAAATCTAGGCTATTACATGCAACTATTGATTAGCTTAAGAATTTTAGAAAAAATCATTTTATATATTAAAAATTATAAAATCTTTACAAAATGCTAATATGAAACTTTAAATTTTATCAAATTAAATTTATGATTCTAAGGTTTCTGGATCGTCCGTCGCGAGTGTTTTTTGATTTATTTTGATAATCAATGAAAAATTTAAGTGAAGCCACATCGATCGTCCCGAATTCACTTATTACTTGTTTTTTTTTTAAGTCGGATATGGAAAGAATACCCGAATGAGTGTTATATCCCCTTTTACATAACAGAGATCAATAAAATACTAAAAGTTTTTTTTTCTATATAATCTATTTAAAACATTAATCATGCCTTAAACATGTCCTCTAGAAAAACCTATAATTTAGGTTTTGACTGGTCCAAGAAGTTTTGAAGTCTAACATAGTTATAGAATTTCAAAAATATCTAGATTATAATAAAAATATCATCAAAACAAGCAATCTATAAATGTTAAAATTTTATATGATGTGAAAAATACTAGGACAATTGACTACTTCACCTCTCACACCTTACATGACCTAACCTAAGCTTAGTTTGAATTGGTTGTGTTAGATTTGAGATGTTATATTAGATATGTTGGATTTAATAAAACTTGTAAACTAATACATTTGGGTCAAATCAAATCATATATATTATATAGAAAGCCTAATGTGCAAAGTTCATCGAGTCAATATTTTATTATAAATTGAATGTATTAATAATAAATGCAAGATTGTAATATAAAGTATATTAGATTAAAAAAAATAAAGATGGTCTTATATATATATAAAGAAATGATATCCTGATCATTCTTATATGAACGATCATGGGTCACATTTGACGTGGGTACCCAATGGATTAAAATAACTTTTTCTTTTTCATTTGCATGCATGTAACAACTTTTCTCTTTTTCCACTTAAATTAAAATAAAATTATCTCTACTCTCTAATACATGCATGCATCTGACACATATATTATCTTCTACACAGTTGTAGCAGTTACGATTTCGTAGCTGCTACAACTATAATTATTTTTCATATTATAACAGCTACGATTTCATAGCTACTACACAGTTGTAATAACTATGAAATCATAACTGCTACAACTATATAGCTGCTACAATTGTGTAACAAATTTTCAAAGATCATAACTTTTGATTCGGATATCAGAATGAGACGATCTTTTTTTTTTAATTATAGATCTCTGAACGAGGTTAGATTTAATAAAAAGATCGTGTCATTCTAATATCAGTCAAAAGTAATAACCTTTGAAAGTTTACTATATAGTTATAGCAGCTACACATAGTTGTTAGTACAGTTTGCACTAATAGTCTAATCCTAGGTTTTAATGTATGACAACAGGTTAAAGTTAGACTATTGTTGTTTAACAAGTTGAGCTAAGTGTGCAGGATTAACTAATTTGACGGATTTAGAAGATCAGACACAAGGCTGAAGTCCAAATGTGCGATTCTGACAAAAAGTCCAACTGGGTCAGAGAGGACCAGACAGTTGGCGAGAAGTTCAGTCGGGTCAGGGAGGACTAGATGATTGGTTGAAGTCCGAATATGAAATTCCGGCAGGAAGACCTAGTGGGCCGAGATTAGACATCGAGGAGGTTAATCGGCAATCGGTAAGTGAGATAAGAAACTGGAGGAGCGAATCCAATGAGGACGAGTCCCCGGTAGGGACTTAGGCGCTGGTCCAACTTAGGTCAAAAGTGAAACTCTAAGTTGAGACCATGATTAAATCCTGGTCGTGGTCAGACAAGATTTAAGTCATAATTACATGCTTTTATTGTTTTATTCTAACTCTGTGTTATAATAAAACTAACATTTTGCAGAGTTGGGATTTACACTTCTTCGGTCGATCGAACATAGTGAAGATCAATGAGTTATCAGACCATGAGGGAGAATCGGAGGATCAATCGACTGAACGGAGAGGTTCAATCGATTGAACGGAGAGGTTCAATCGACCGAACTATGGGATAAGATCAGCGAGTTGATCGAACTAGATAAATTGAGGGAGAATCGAAGGATCGGTTGACCGAACGACGAGGTTCAGT
>JBBUKS010000035.1:7278080-7306280 GCA_038050645.1 Hedychium gardnerianum
ACACTTGATCGTGCTGAGGTCCAACTAGTACCAAAGTTGCTGTCGGGAGAACGTAGCTCACGCAACAAAGGTATAAAGTCTCATAACTCTTAGCATACAGGTTTCCTTCGCATGGATCTTCTGGAAGGATCTTGAATTTTATTCCGCTGTACTTATGTTGCTTTTGCGCTCAAGATCCTAACAGGGTGTGTGTTTATAAGGTATATATGGCCTCCAATCATGGTTTTGAGACTCCCACAAGAAGCTATGACCACGTGCCAATTGGCACGGACCTTGGTGCTGATTTAGGAAGGCCAACACCAACTTGGTGCTGGTCTTGCAAGAACAACTCCACGTTAGTGCTGGTCTTATCATACTAGCACCATTATGTACACAAAAGATTGAAATCGTTTGAATCAATGTTGGTAAGGTCTAAAAATAATAAATAAGGGCATATTTGGACTCTCCTGATCCATGTTAACCCACAAAACTTGGAATGAGTCTAATCTGAGCTTTCTAGGTCTATCAATGGGTTTTGACCGAAATCCATTAATTGACCTACGGGACTTGAAATTCTGACATTTTGGCATAGGATGGAAGGAGTGAGTGTCTAGAAGGTATATATGATCTCCAGTCATGGTTCTGAGACTCTCACAAGAAGCTATGATCGCGTGTTAATTGACACGAACCTTGGTGCTAATTTAGGAAGACCAACACCAACTTGGTGCTGGTCTTGAAAAACCAGCACGAATGTGATGCTGGTCTTGCAAAAACAGCACCACGTTGGTGCTGGTCTTGTCATACCAGCACCACTATGTACACAAAAGATTGGAATCATTTGGATAAATGCTGGTAAGATTTAAAATTAGTAAATGATGGCATATTTGGACTCTCCTAATCCATGTTAACCCACAGGACTTGGAATGAGTCTGATTTGAGCTCTTTAGGTCCATCAATGAGTTTTAACCGAAACCCATTATTGACTTAGAGGGTTTGGAATTATGATATTTTGGCATGAGATGAAAGGGATGAATGTCTAGAAGGTATATATGACCTTCAATCATGGTTCTAAGACTCTCACAAGAAGTTATGGCCGCGTGCCAATTGACACAGACCTTGGTGTTGGTTTAGGAAGACTAGCACTAACTTGGTCCTGGTCTTGAAAAACCAACACCTGTTCTTGCAAGACCAGCACCACGTTGGTGCTGGTCTTGTCATACCAGCACCATTATGTACACAAAAGATTGAAATCATTTGAATTAATCCTGGGAAGGTCTAAAAATAATAAATGAGGGCATATTTGAACTCTCCTGATCTATGTTAACCCACAGGACTTGGAATGGGTCTGATCTAAGCTCTCTAGGTCCATCAATAGGTTTTGATCGAAACTCATTGATTGACTTAGGGAGCTTGAAATTTTGACATTTTGGCATGGGACGAAACGGGTGAGTGTCGAGAAGGTATATATGACCTCTAATCATAGTTTTGAGACTTCCACAAGAAGCTATGACCGCATGTCAATTGGCACGAACCTTGGTGCTATTTTAGGAAGACCAACACCAACTTGGTGCAGGTCTAAAAAAACCAACACCAACATGGTGCTAGTCTTAAAAAAGCAACACCACGTTGGTGCTGGTCTTGTCATACCAGCACCACTATGTACACAAAAGATTGAAATCATTTGGATCAATGCTGGGAATGCCTAAAAATAGTAAATGATGGCATATTTGGACTCTTCTGACCCATGTTAACCCACAGGACTTAAAATGGGTCTGATCTGAGCTCTCTAGGTCCATCAATGTGTTTTGACCGAAATCCATTGATTGACCTAGGGGGCTTGGGATTCTGAAATTTTGACATGGGATTGATGGGGTGAGTGTCTAAAAGGTATATATGTAGTTCAATTATGGTTTTGAGACTCCCACAATAAGCTATGGGCACATATCAACTGGCACGGACCTTGGTGCTGGTTTAGGAAGACCAGCACCAACTTTGTGCTGGTCTTGCAAAATCAGCACCACTTTAGTGCTAGTCTTGTCATACCAGCACCACATTGGTGATGATCTTCCTAAACTAGCATCATCTTGGCTTTGGGTTCTCATCGAAAAGTCTGTTGCTAGTATTCGTAGACTTATGCCAACGTGGTGCTGGTATTGCAAGAACAACACCACGTTGGTGTTAGTCTTGTTATACCAACATCACTATGTACACAAAAGATTAGAATCATTTGGATCAATGCTGGTAAGATCTAAAAATAGTAAATAAAGGCATACTTGGACTCTTCTGACCTTTTTTAACCCACATGACTTGAAGTGGGTCCGATCAGAGTCTTTTAGGTCCATCAATGAGTTTTGATTGAAACCCATTAATTGACCTAGGGCACTTGAAATTCTCAAATTTTGGCATGGGATGGAATGAGTGAGTGTCTAGAAGGTATATATGACCTCCAATCATGATTCTGAGACTCCCACAAAAAACTATGATCGTGTACCAACTAACATGGACCTTGGTGTTGGTTTAGGAATGGTAGGACCAAAAGAATTTAGATATCTCCATAATGGTATGATATTGTCCACTTTGGGCCTAGTCCCTCATGGTTTTGCTCTTAGGCTCTACCCAAAATGTCTCATACCAATGGAGAGATCTTTCCCTTATAAGCCCATGATCTTTCCCATGTATTTTCAATGTGGGACTTTGTTTGCAACCTTGAAACTCCAACAGGACCAACGCCTATAGTCCCATTGGGACTCGTCATCACTAGATCCCTATCTCCATTTTCTTACCTCTACTTACTCTTCGCAGACTTGTCTCACTAACGTATGATCTCTTGACCCACCAGGACTTCCTGCTAGATTCTCATTTGAACTTTAGGCAGTCGTCTGGTCCTACTGACCCGATTGGACTTCCTATCAGTCATCTGATCCTCCTGACCTTACTTGACTTCCTACCAATTATCTAATCCTCCTGACCTAACTGGACTTCTGCCTAGTGTCTAGTCCTTTAAATATGTTAAGTCAGTTTACATATGCACACTTAGTCAACACATTAGATCATAACAATACTTAACTTTGAATCTTTGACAATATCAAAACATAGGTTCGATTATGGTGCTCCCTGCACCAATAACTAGGACTTTTCATTCATCTAGCTCCTAGCTAGGAATTTTTTTGCTTGGTTCCCAACCAAGACTTTTAACTGTCTAGCTTCACTCATTAGGATTTTTTACTAGTCAAATTACTTTCACCTACACACTTGACACCAATTCATTTGATTTCACCAAACATAACTTTAACCTTAGTCATACATCAAAATCTTGGGTTAAATGTTGTGCTTCCAGCATCAATAATCTTCCTCTTTTTGATACTATGAAAACTAAGTTAAATTTAGAAAAAAAAAATCAAGAATAAATATGAGTTATATATTCAATGTATGACAAAGAAATAGATATTAGTGCAATCATACATGAATATATTAATTAAAATTTTAACTCCCCCTTAATCATAACTCCTTCTTAATCAGAAATAATTTTCGAAAGTTATAATTTTTGGAAAAATATGTAATTAAATTTTTATTTTAAAAGCAATTAAAATGTAACCCCTTTTTCTTTCTTTTCTCTCCCCCTTTTTCATATATAAAAAAACATGGGTTAAATAGGAAGAGAAAATAGTAAATGAAATTAGATAAATAATTTGCACTAAGATAAGTTAATTGTAAAAAGGAAGAATGCAAATATCAAGTAAATTGCAATGCATATAAAATCAAGACATAGATAAAATAGTGTCAATTCATCGGAATTAGTCTATATTGCACAACCCAAGTTTTCTACGGAGTGTACTATATTCGGCTTCTACTAAGGGTTTAGTGAATATAGCGTCTATGTTAGATTTTGATTCAACATATTTGAGTTCAATGTCCCCATTTGATATGTGTTCTCTAACAAATGATGTTTGACTAATATTATCTATTAGAACTTGGACCTTTTTGTAATCAAGTCCATAATCTTTGAGTATATTCATCATCCATAACAATTGAGCTACACATCCACCCATAGCAACATATTCAGCTTTAGTAGTGGTTAAAGCTACACAATGTTGTTTTCTACCGCTTCAACTAATTAAGGATTGTCTTAGAAATTGACAACCCCCACTAATATTTTTTTTTCTAACTTGTATCCTACATAGTTTGAGTCAGTAAACCCTACTAAGTCAAAACCTTTTGTTCTTAGATACCATAGTCCAACATTTTAAGTCCCTTTTATGTACTTTAAATTTCTTTTAACTATTGCTAGATGTGACTCTTTAGCACATGATTGAAATTGTGCACACATACTTACTAAAAAGAGAATATCAGGTCGACTAGCAGTGAGGTATAAGAGTCCACCTATTGCACTTCTATAGTGCTTGGCATCTACACTGTTTCCACTCAGGCCATTATCTAACTTCATGTTTAAGGCCATTGGGGTTACTAAGTTTTTAGAGTTTTTCATTCCAAACCTTTTAATTAGATCGTTAGCATATTTGGTTTGATACACATACATACCTTCCCTAGTTTGTTTGACTTGTAATCCTAAAAAGTAGTTGAGTTCCCCTACTAAATTCATTTGAAATTTGCTTTCCATGGTGATTTTGAAGGCCTTTATAAATGAACTATTTGTTGACCCAAAAATAGTATCATCAACATATACTTACTTGAGCAATAAAAATATCGTTAGCATGAGTTTTGATGAATAAAGTTAGATCAACTTTGTCGTGTCTAAATCCTTTAGAAATTAAGTACATAACTTTTCATACCAGGCTCTAGGAGTTTGTTTAAGTTCATACAGTGCCCTTTTACGTTTGACTACATGATTAGGTTTTTCTAAGTTTTCAAATCTTGGTGGTTGAGTTACATAAACTTCTTTCTTGATAACACCATTTAAGAATGCTAATTTTACATCCATTTGAAATAATTTGAATCCTTTATGAGCAACAAATGCTAATAACATTCTAATTGATTCAAGTCTGACTACAGGGGAAAAAATCTTGTCATAGTCTTATCCTTCTACTTGATTAAAACCTTGAGCTATAAGACATGCTTTGTTTCTGAGAATTTCACCTTTTTCATTTAATTTATTCCTAAACACCCAATGTATTCCTACAACAAATTTGTCACTTGGTTTAGGAACTAAGTCCCAAACTTGGTTTCGATCAAACTAGGATAACTCTTCTTGCATAGTTATAATCCAATCTAGGTCAAATAGGGTTTCATCTATGTTTTTTTCTTTATTTTTGATATCAAGGCTATTTGACTTAGATTTCGATGAGTAGACCTAGTTTGGACTCCTAAGTTTGGATTTTCTATAATTCGTTTGACTGGATGGTTAATGTTGGTCCTAGTTGTCCTTACAGTTTGATCTTCGATTTCTTTTCGAGGTTGATCTTCATCCGACTCATGTCTAATCTCATTTGACTTTTCAACTTCCAATTGAAGGAATTGTTTAGTCTTAGTTGAGTCTTCTTCATTAAAGGTTACATTTGTGGTTTCTTCAATTTTAAGGGTTTTCTTATTATAGATTCTATATCCTCTACTATTTGTTGCATACCCTACAAAAATTCCTTCATCAATTTTACTTGTAAACTTTGGTAGATTATCTTTTGTATTCAGGATATAGGCTTTGCATCCAAAAACTTTAAAATATTTAATTGAGGGTTTTTTATTAAAAAATGATTCATAGGGTGTTTTTTGTTGAATTTTATTAACATGAATTCGATTTTGAACATAGCAAGCTGTATTAATTGCTTCTACCTAGAAGTAGCTTGATAAATTAAACTCATTTAGCATGGTTCTAGCAGCTTCTATTAGGGTTCAGTTCTTTCTTTCAACTAGGTCATTTTATTGAGGAGTTCTTGGGCATGAAAATTCATCTTTATAACCGTTATCTAGACAAAATTTTGAAAATGTGTGATTATCAAATTTCCTCCATGGCCACTCCTAATTTTCTTAACCTTAGTATGAATTTCATTTTTTGTTTATTTAATGAATTTAGTTAGTTTATCTAAGGTTTCATCTTAATGTCTTAAAAAATAGGTCTAGGTGAATTTTGAGAATTCATCAATAATTACTAGATAGTATTCACTTCCATTTAATGATTTAAATTTGTTACTTTCAAATAAGTCCATATGAATTCTTTCTAGAATATGAGTTGTTAGGTTTGAGTTGGTTGATTTATGGGTTGATCTAGTTTGTTTCCCCTTTTTACATGCATCACAATTCAGGTCGGCTAATTTAGTTCGTGTTGGTAAACCTCTAACTAACCTACTTTTACTTATCTTTAATAGATGTCTAACATGAGTATGACTAGCCTCCTTTGTCATAGCTTAGTTTCCTCTTGTTGTGAGACAAAACATGCATGTGATGAAGAAGGTAAACTAATAGTATAAACATTACTTTTCTTGTCCTAGCAGAGTCAACTTAGGTTCTTTTGTAGATTTAATAATACATTTGTTAGATAGAAATTCTACTATATATCCAGTATCACAAAGTTGACTTATACTAAGCAAATTAAAGCTTAAGTTTTCCACAAATAATACTTTCTTAATGAATAATTTTGAATTCAATATTATGTTACCTAACCCGAGCACTTTTAGCTTTCCATTGTTTCCAAAACAGACCATCCTCTTTTCTTTGAGTTTGAGTGAGGTAAGCATCTCTTGGTTCTCGGTCATGTGTTTGGAGCAACCACTATCCACCATTCATTCATGTTGAATTGCCAAATTTTTTGAATCTAATTTGGCAATGAGTGCAGTGCAGTATACTTGTTCTGGCTCAACTTCTTTGTTCTTGGCACTTAGCTTTTCCCAAAGCTCTTTCACATTTTTGAAAGATCCAATTTTCTCAAGTTGAGATTGAGTTAAACCACACAAAATTATGGTGGTTGCTTTTGCATTTGATTGAGCCTCATGCTTCATGCTAGTTGTCCATAAGTTTATCTGACATAGCTCACCCTTTGTGTTTCTTGGCGGGTTGGTTTCATTCTGTATGCTTTTCTAATATTCTAGGTTAGTTTTAAGAATATCTTCCATCCTTCTCCTCCGACTGACAAAACTTTTGCCATCGAAGAGAGGAGGAGGGGTTGTGCTGAGACCTTCTTGCAAAGACATTTCTAAAATAAATATTTTATTCAAGTTGTATTAAGGTCTAGGATAGGATATGAGTTTGGTTTGGATTTGGTTTGGTAGTAGTTAGGGTTGGATTTTGGTTCGGGCTAGGCTCGGATTATTAATTAATTTGTTTATTTGTCCCGACTCAGGTACAAAGTTCATCCTGTGTTAGATTTAGGTTTTTCTTTGGGTTAATTTAGCAGGAGTTTTCTAAATTAACTTCCAGGTAGTGGCGAGGTAGGGGCCTTCTTGATTATCAGAGCAACGACCACTTCCTAAGACAAAGCTAACTTAAGAATCTAGAGTTGAACCAACTTTAATATAGTGTCTTGGTCTAACTAATTTAGAGTGAGGTGAGACCACTTGACTAGATGCATCAGGTAGGATAATCCAACCTAGACATGCACTTCACCGAGCTTTCCTAGTTTCTTTTAGCTCAACCTGCTCTGATACCAAATTGTAAGATCAAACTCGACGCTCGAGGGGGGGTGAAAAGCGTTATGAATTTTACGAGCAGATATTTAAATAAAAATAACTAAAATAGTTGAATCAATCAAAGTAGCAAAGAAGAAATTAATATAACTGATTCAATCAAGTATAGATAAATCAATGTAAGCACGCAAAAAAATTCAACTAAGATTAAGCATGCATGCAGCTAACCAAACAAAACAAAAGTATAGACACACACAACAATTATAAAATGTGATTCTTATTTCTAATTTCTCCTAAGTGGAGAAACCTTACAGAAAAAGAATCTAAAAATTTAAGCACAAATTGCAATAAATAAAGTAACACAAAAACAAATAAAAAATAGTACTCTAGGTGTTGCTGATCGAAAATGAAGCATGGATTGTAATGTGTCGCATCATAAAAAGTGAGAGAGAACTAAAGCATGAGCACAAGAGACTGAGAGATCTCCTGAATGAGTTGTGTATTGGATATCTTCAAGCTCTGCCTTAAGACCTTTTTATAGTACTCGTCTGATCGCTTGTACAGGTGTTGACATGGTTACAACTTCTATCAGGTAAATAATGATAATGATGCTACTCGGTCGACTGGGGGCTCCCCGGTCGCATATAGAGAGGTCAAATCTAATCTTGACCTGACTCGCTCGGGTTGTCGATAACCTCACTTCTCGGTCGCCTGAAAGCTTCTATGGTCGCCCGTACTCTCTGGTCGCCCAGACCTAGCTACAATCGTTTGGAACCTCTAACTTCACACGCAGAGAATTATTATCATCCAGTCACCCCGGACTCCTTCCGATCGTCTAAAATCGTTGAACTTGCTTTTCTACAGTTGTTACACATAATGAGTATGATGTGGAATATAAAGTTACTCGTACTTTACCTGACTAAATTTTGACCCATCTAGTTTGGATTGTCAGATTTATTTTTCAAGTAATCAACTCCTAGTTGATTCCACACATTTGGACTTGTCTTGCCAAGCTATCAGACCTTTGACCTTCTCGGTCTTGTCTTGCCAAGCTATCAGACCTCTAACCTTCTTGTGCTTGTCTTGCCAAGCTATCAGATCTCTGACCTTCTTGAACTTCATTTCACCTAGCTCCCAACTAAGAATTTTCTTGCTTGCTTAGCTTTACTCACTAGTACTTCAATCTCCTAGATCTCATCTAGGAATTTCACTGCTTAGTTCCTAACCAAGACTTTAGCTGCCTCGCTTCACCCACTAGGACTTTTCATTCACCTAGATCCCGACTAGGAATTTCCTTCCTTGGTTTCCATCCAAGACTTTTACCTGCCTACCTTCACTCACTAGGAATTTTCACTGGTTAAGTTACTTGCACCTGCACATGTGACACCAATTCGTTAGATTTCATCAAACATAACTTTAACCTTAGTCATACATCAAAATTTTGGGTTAAATATTATGTTCTCAACACCAACACCAAAGACGATTAGGCAGGGAGTTGACCCATCCCTCATTCTTAGATCGAAGTATTTTGACGTCATTTGTGGGATAACAGAGCTGAGACATAGAGATGGGAGACATACATGAAAGCCCGGGAGGATCTACTTCAGAAGAAAGGAGACAAGGGACACCTGCTCCCATGACAAACGGCTTGAGTCAACTCATAATAGCAACTATTCAGGAAACATGAACCAACAATCAGCCCCGACTCCTCCCCCTATGGTAATTACAAAAAGGATATTGTCTCCTCGAGAAGAGCAATCCCATGAGTCCACAGTACCACCTCCACGGAATCCTAAGGAAAGAGGATTTGTTGCGCCTCAGGCAAGGCGAGCAACTCAACATGTTACCCCCTTTCCTCAAGACATTCTAAATTTAGAATTGCCAAGTAAATTTTTGTCCCTCCAGATTGTTGAATATGCAGGGTTGGCAGACTAGAAAGATCATTTAGGGCACTTTGAGAATGTTGTCCTCTTGCATCAATACTTTGATAGTGTAAAATGCACCCTTTTGATGACTTTATTGGAACCAACGCAACGCTGGTATAGCAGACTGCAACCTAACTTCATCCAATCTTTTAAGGAGTTCAATATCATGTTTTCGCATCATTTCTCTAGTAGCAAGCGATAATAAGATTCCTTTGAGTCTCTTTGCCATGAAATGGTGAATTCGGGAAACCTTGCGAGACTATATTCGATGTTTCAATTGTGTTTCTCTGGAGGTATCGTCGACTATATCTAACATACTAATCAGTGTCTTCTTGCAGGGACTAGTAGAGGGAGACATTTCAGATCATTGGTAAAGAAGCCACCAACTAGTTATGATGTTATTCTGGAAAGAGTTGAGAAGTATATCCATATATAAGAGGCTCAGCGCGCCCGTAAAAGCGATGTAGACCCCTCGCTCCTAATCCTCAATAAGAAAGGAGGGCTCCACTACCACCCCCCGTGAAATTCAATACCTCAACCTTTCTTCAATCATGCTCCCAAGAGGTTTGAAGGAGAGAAAGGCATTCATGAGGAGTAGCAGGAGATCCAGTACCTACTTCGATGCCCCCCTCCCTCAAGTAAAGGTCTCCATCTGCATTGGTGCCTCCTAGACCGAGGTCTCCACAATAGCAGAGGCCCTTCTGTGCTTTTTATTAAATCTATGGAGACTCCACTCGGGCATGCCATGGCTGCTAGAAGAAATTAACAAGGTCATAGATCATTATCAACAGGCACAATCTCCCTCAAAGATAACTCATAGGACTCCTCCTAAGCATCCTTGTCAGCAAGCCAAGGGACTGGGCAGGGAGAGAGGAAGGTGCCTAAGATTGACATGAGTCCCATGAACCCGCTAGAAGGAACCCAAGGATTTAGCCACGGGCTCCAGTAGATAACACTCCACATCGAGACATGGTAAATATGATTTCAGGAGGGGTAACCGATGGAGACTCAAATCGGGCTCGAAAAGCACACAATCAACAGTTGGAAAGTTATGGAGTCAAGACTAACCACGGGTTTGTGAAAGGCCAAGTGGTTAGTTTTGGGCCTGAAGATCTGGAAGGAGTGGCTACACCCCCACACTGATACGTTGGTGATTCGGGCTATCATAGGCAATTATGATGTGGCTCGAGTGTTCGTGCATACTAGAAGCTTGGTTAATATCCTGTTTAAAGGAGTTCTTGACTAGATGTAAGTAGATCTTGCTGAGTTATACTCTATGTCAACCTCTCTGTTCAAATTTGTAGGACATGAGGTTCAGCCTTTAGGGCAAATTATTTTGCTGATTTCTTTAGGGGAAGAACCTTTGCGTTGAACATGAACTATTGTCTTCACAATGGTCGATGTTCCCTTCTTGTATAACATTATACTGGAGAGATCATCCATAATAAGTTCATTCTAGGCTGTGGTGTCTACATATCATCAGAAGATTAAGTTCCCCATTGGAACTCGGATAGGTGAAGTCCAAGGTGACCAAACCTCGGCTCGAAAGTGTTATGTAGAGATGGTCCGGGTCGATAAGAAGAAGGCTCACCGGGACCAGTGTAAATATCGAAGGTGAAGTTATGGAAGTGCAGAGGTACAGGTTCTGGAAGAAATCTCTATATCAAGACCACTAGATCAAGAGAAAGAGGAAGTAAAACTCATACCAAGTTAGTCTGATAAAATTACTAAGATAGCTGCTAATCTTCCAAGGGAATTAAAGGGAAAAATAGTTTCTTGCCTTACAAAGAATAAAGACATCTTTGCTTGGTTTGCGTAGGAAATCCGAGGGGTGTCCCGTTGAATCATGGAGCATAGGCTCGATATATTACTGGATGCGCAGCCGATAAAGAAAAAGAAGCAACACTTCGGACTATAAAAGGACAAGATAATTAGGATGAAGGTTCTTGAGTTGTTGGAAGTCGAGCATATTTGTGAAGTTCAATTCTCAACCTGGTTGGCCAATGTGGTACTAGTGCCAAAAAAGGAAGGCAAGTGGCTAGTTGTAGTGGATTTTCATGATCTTATCAGGCTTGTTCTAAAGACTATTATTCACTTCCATAGATAGATCAACTGGTAGATTCAACTTTTGGGCATGAATTTATATGCATGTTTGATACCTATCAAGGATATCATCAGGTTTCCTTAGCTCAGGAGGATCAGAAAAATGTCAGCTTCATCACCTCTGACGAAACCTTCTACTATGAAGTCATGTCGTTCGGTCTCAAGAATGCATGGACAACATATCAGAGATTAATGGATAGAGTTTTCCAGAAACATAAAGGAAGAAATATATAAGTTTATGTTGATGATATCTTGATCAAATCCTTCACAGTCAAGTCCTTGATCGCAGATATTGAGAAAACTTTCAATACGTTGAGAAGGTATGATCTTAAGCTTAATCCATCCAGAAAAGTGTATTTTTTATGTCAGGAGTGGATGTTTCCTCAACTATATTGTTACGGAGAAGAGGATTGAGGCAAACCCTACAAAAGTACAAACCTTGCAAAATATGAAAGCCCCACAGAATATTCGATAAGTTCAAAGGTTAGTAGGGCCAATAACCACCCTGTCCCGCTTTATATCCAGATCGACTGATCGAAGTTTACCTTTCTTCAAAGTACTCAAAAAGTCGACTAAATTCACTTGGGATGAGAAATGCAAACAGTCTTTCATTGAACTCAAGAGGTACCTATTAGACTTGCCTACTCTGTAAGATCGATGAGATCAATAGAGGAGGGCATGAATATCGATTACTCGCTTTCGTTTCGTTGTTCTTTTTTTTTATCAAAGTTAGTCGCAACGGAATATACAAATACATAAATCAAAGAACACTCGAGGATTTACTTGGTTCCTAACCCCCTAGGGTTAGTATAACCAAGGCCTATGTACGGGAGTCGCCTGTTCACTAGAATATCTATTGGATAGCTCGATGCGGTGCGTGCTTAAACATGTTTCACAAACATGCACAGCGAAAGACATAAATAGTAATAATAAAAACTAATTATTACATCACACGCACCACATGCATACAAGAATACAACTCATGCAAACATAATCGCATAATAAAATTTTACAAAATTAAATTTACCTAGTTATACCTGACAGATCACGTGAAGTGGAAAGGTCATCAATCGAGCGACGCTTTAAAGCCTCACCTCTATTCATATCCATGCCGAAAACTCCTTAAGACGACGTCGAAAGTCACTAGTTCCATCTTCACCAAAGGTACTAGCATTGAGTGTGAAGATGAGGTTTGGTGTCCAACGGCGTACGCAATCAAACGACACCAAACAGAGAGATAGACCCCAAAGAACGAGCTGTTGTCTGACCAAAATGGGTGTTGTACACCCTTTTTCCCTCACTATCCTACATCCATAAGGTTGCTGTCAACGAGGTATGAAGTACCCGAAGGCATCAGGGTTCTGATAATAATGTTTGCTCACCAAAACAAAGGTCTGAGGAGGCCAGAGAAGGTTAAAACTATCAGCGGACTAAATTTGTCCGCCGGTTTGTTTTGCTTGGGGCGGCAGTGGTTGGTCGGGCTTACTGGTCCGGTGACCTCCTGCTAGCTAATGGGGATGTGCTAGCTGGAGGGGAGGAGTGGCCGGAGGTGATGGATTCGGCGGACCAAGGAGAACAATTCTTCTTGGTGCTTGGTGGTCGACGATACAAAGAGGAGAGGGAGAGAAGAGGAGAAGAGGTCAATTCAAAAACTAATCTTTAGGTTCTTAATTGGATTAATTAATTTCTCTCCCTATAGAGGGGTATTTATACACCTCTCCATAATGACTTGGGGAGCAAGTCATCTCCTAATCCCAAGCCCAACCCGATAAGCCTAAATCAAAACCTAACTCATTAAGCTCTTGGTTTGATTCAAAATTAAACCACTCAGTTTAATAATCAAACCAAACCATTTTGATTTATTATTAAACCAAAGAGGGTCCAATACATCTTCAAAAGATGTGGCCCTTCCGCACTTTCATTCCGACAAATAACTTTCTATATTTGTCATTTGTTTGGTCCAACTAAATTTTGTCTCTCTATATATGAGAATCCAATTCTCAAACTTGTTTTAAATCTTTCAGATAAACTCATAGTGCATGTGACTTTATAGGTTCCTGATTATGTTGGTCATTCGTAATTAACCATTTAATTATGAATAGATCATGAGTGACATCTATTAGTACATCATGACCCCCGATTGACCAGAAAGACGACGATTGATTCCAGAATCACATTCGAACCTTTCAGCAGCTATAATGAGTCGTGTCTTATTCCTTTCAGTCATCTTATACCTAATTAGTTCAAGATATGGTCTATGTGTCAGTCCCCACTAAGCTAACTATGTCACACCTAGCCCAAGTAGTAATTTTTGTCTTGTCTTGCGAATTCGAATTAATCAAACACATTATCCAAGAAAACAATTCTCTAAACGTGTTCTGCTTTGGACAAAAACTTACGAGTAATAATCCTAACAAGTGGCCATAGGGTATACTTATCCTTATGCAAGGAGCGATGAATTCTCTCTAGGTTATTCAAACACCTTCGAGCACTTCAAACTTATACTCAATTATCTCGGGTCCACACCTCCAAGGAGATACTTGCTTAAGACGTCAAAGTATAAGTCTTTATGACCAAGATGACTTGAATACCTCAAGTCAAAGAAAACTTGCACTTAAGCTACAATGAGATCTTCATTGACATATCCATATATGTAGAGAACCATATGAAGTCTCATGGCATGTCACTCCAATGAACTAGTTACCTTTAACTAGCATCCACGTTTAACTCTCAACATCTCAATGTCTCCAACCAGTGAGGAGCAACTACTTGGATAAACCAAGGAGAATAACATGTGTTAGTCTCACATAATCGATGATATCCGAACCCATCAATTCATCGACTAGGGATGTTTCTCTATGTTCATAATTACACATGTAGATATGTTCACTAATTGTGATCCAATCACAAGTTTTCTCATGCTATGAATTATATTGCGGATATTCAGTAAGTGAGTTTAAGATCCAATCATATACATAAAGAATGTGTACTCAGATAATGAATCATTTATTTATCCAATAAATAGTACATTCCATAAGAAGATTGTCTTAGGACACCTCTCAAATATAACAGTATCTCCTTTTCAAAAAAAATTTAGAGCCACAGAAACCTCTTATAGTTTGATTTTACAAGCACAATAAATAAGTATAGAATAAGAGTTTACTTGTGAAACAAACCAAACAAAATGTTGCGAGTCAATCCAGAAGTCCTGAGTGTCGCGCACTCCTCCTTGTGCTTCCCCGGTCACATGAGCAGAGCTTCGATAACATTTATAAGCACAATTGAAGATTAATAGTAGAGAGATTGATGTTCTGAACGTCTTGCTTGGGATTTCTTTTATAGGATTTTTTGGTCTTCAAATAAATTTTATCGATCTACCGATCATGGATAAAACTTGACTACGATCGAGTTTATAATCATCTATGATCTCATGGTTATCAAGTTTATCAGTCGATCAAAAACCTTTTTCAGTTTACTGAACCAGGACAAGTCACCAACTCGGGTTCAGACTCGAACCCGGTCAATTGAACCCAATCGGTCTACTGATCCTTGGGATCGGTCTATTGATACTTGGGTTTAGTCTACCGATCCTTGGTTTCAGTCTACCGATACTAGGGTTCAGTCTATTGATCCTTGGGATCGGTTGATCGAACTAGTTTGGGCCGATTTGACCCAAGACAAGTCCGATTTACCCCGGACTTGGTTCGACTGCTTCCGATTGCATTTGTTTGCTCTCTGTTTTTCTTTTAGCTCCAGGTTCCTATAAAACAACATTCAAACACAATAAAGCATGCAAACCTAATCCTGTAAGTCTACCTGACCTACTAGGCTTACTTCTTACTTGGAGTTTACTCCTCCAAGACTTTACCACATAAGGGTCACTTCCTTAGGATCAAGCCTGACCACTAGGCTACTTCCTTGGAGTTTCTCTAAGACTTCACCACCTAAGGATCACTCACTTAGGATCAAGGCTAACTACTAGGCTTCTTGATTGGAGTTCCTCCAAGACTTCACAACCTAAGGATCACTCCCTTAGGATCAAGGCTAACTACTAGGCTTCTTGCTTGGAGCTCCTCCAAGACTTTACCACCTAAGGTTCACTCCCTTAGTATCAAGCCTAACTACTAGGCTTCTTGCTTAGAGTTCTTATGTGTGTATTTCATACGTGTTTTTTTAGCATTGTTTAACATACATTTTGTTGCATTTCATTAGCATGTTTTGCATTCGTACATCTTCTTTCTATTATTTTCATTACTTTTACTTTTTTAGTTCGGAGAGCTGTTATGTTCTTGTTTTCATTGATAGGATGCATTTTTGGAGCAAAAAAGGAGCATTCAACCTTAGAATGGGAAGTTACAGCAACGAACATGCTCTGACCGTGTTCCATGACACAAGCGTGTTCCTCCAGATGAAATTAACTGAAGAACAGAGTGGAAATGGAGTCTCCAGCAGCCAACACAGTCCATTCATGCCTCATTCGAAGACCAGCAGCCACGGCTGTACCTCGTTCAGTTTCCTCCACCAAGCCCAACACGGTCGTGACTCATCCTCAAATACATGTCGAGGCCAATACGGCCCGATCGTGCCTCATCCTCAAATACATGTCGAGGCCAACATGGTTCGGTCGTGCCTCACAGGAACAGTCGTCTCATGTGATATTTTCCCCTGACGATTAGGTGTTCCCAACTATTTTTAACGGTTGGTAGGGCTATAAAAGGACCAAGAAGCTCACTAACTCAAGGAAGTGGGTTCTTCCCTTTTCAAGGAATCCTAGAGAGCCATTTTCACAGCCGCCACGACAATCCATCTACAATTGGAGCTTGGAAACTCATTCGAAGACACCGACATCGATAGAAAAAGCAATCTCCTCTCTCTATTTCCAATTCAGAGTTGTAAAATGCTAATTTCTATGTATTTGGATTGTTTATTCTTCTCTATGGAGTAGTTCTCTAGACTCTAGGATTAGGAAGTAGTTACGATGTAATTGTTGATGTATGAACTAAGTATTTGTTTAACTTTCTCTATTGCATGACATGTTTATTCCTTATTCTTGCTTCATTGTGTATGCTATTAATGTCATAGGATGTGGAGAGTAAGTCATAAGTAGAGGAGATAATCTAGGTGAACCTTGGAGCCCAGTGAGAGGGTAGTCCGAGAAGTAGACATTCTAGTATTATTGCCTTGAATGTAAACCATCTTGCCACGAGGGGACAACTATCATAGGACTTAATGGGTTTGCCCCAATTCGATATCAGGAAGTATACATAATAATCTAGATGAACCGTGGAGCCCTAGTGACAAGGGTAGTCCCTCAAAGTGGACTTTTAGCATTGTCACCTTGCAAAGAGGCATCGAGTTTAGGTAGACACATCGACATAGTTTCAAAAGTCTATATCGGTAATTTGGAATAAGTCACCCTATATGTGAATAAACATAGTGGTAGGAAAGTGAGCAAAACTTAGAATGTCAATAAATTAACATCGTAGCAAAATCGAAGTGTTAGAATTGTTCTTTCGAATTCAAATTTCTTTCTCAACCATTCAATTGCTCTCGACCTCTCAATTGTTCTCAGCTCTCACACACTCTCTCTCTCTTTCATGAACTTGTCCAACTTCAATTCTCTAGATAACTAGCTTCACACACTCGATCGGTACTTAGTCAATAGTCCTCGTGTGATCAATATTTTATTATTTGATGACAACTGTGCACTTGCAGAAATCTACAACATCAAATTTTTTATGTCGTTGTCAAGAATTGTTCGATTAATATTGATTGACAAGTAATTTAGTTAATCTAGATTTCTTTTTTTTCCTTGCTTTTAATTCTGCATTTCTTTTCTTTATATGAAATTCTACATTTTTGTTTTTTCTAATAACTCTATTTTGTAGGTGATTGAGATCGTTTCTCTTTTATGCAAAGATCTAATCTTGTAGGAAATCTTCTTCCTGTTGACTCTGAAATTGATAGGATGTTCCATTGAAGAAGGAATTTGCAAAAGTAATTAGAAGCAGAGCAAACTCAAACAACCATGGAAAACAAAGCATTGAAAAACTATGTTGTAACAAGCGTCAGGGGCCTAAGGTCTAGCATCACCAGACCTTCAATAGAGGCCAACAACTTTGAACTAAAGTTTGTTGTGATTTCAATTGTTTAATAAAATTAATTTGGCGAAGGACTAACCAAGAATCTCAATCAACACTTGGAAACATTTTTGGAGATTTGTGTTATAATGAAGATTAATGGTGTCACTACAGATGCAATCAGATTGCTTCTATTCACATTTTCATTGTGGGATAAACCAAGGCTTGGCTTAATTCTCTACCGAATGACAACATAAACACTTGGGAATAGTATGAACAACGGTTCCTTGAAAAAAAATTCCCTCCAAGCAAGAATGCTCACATGAAAACTTTTATCACAAGTTTTATGTAAAAAGATGGAGAATCTCTATTAGAGGCTTGGGAAAGATTTAAAGGACTATTACGCTAGTGCCCTCACCATGGACTTGAGAAATGGCTCATCATCCACATCTTCTACAATGGAATTACTTACCAAATGAAGGTGTCCTTAGATTCTGCAATGAGAGGAGCTTTAATGAACAAAGGATTGGATGAAGCCAAAGAGATCATTGAGAGTGTGACACTTAATCATCATCGGTGGGCATCCGAAAGAGGTGACTCTGTTAAGATCGCCGATAAGTATGATATCAACACCCTAGACTTGATCTCAGTAAAAATGGACGCATTAGCAAAGAAGTTTGATATGGTAAATGTAAATTCTGTGAACATTGCTAATGTATCTTGTGAAGTTTGTGGTGATGTAGGACATGCGAAGGACACTTGTTAATTGGGAGCTATTGCTACACAACCAGCTCAAATTGAACAAACAGATGCAATAACCAATTTCAACTTGAGGCTAAACAATCCTTATTCAGTGTAGCAAAAAAGGTGATTACGCTCAACCCAAGCGCCCCTTATAGCCCTTCCTAGATTATGTGAAAGAAGATAAATCATAGTCATTTTATAATCGACTGCCAAGTGGCTAGGGGGTGGGAGAAGTTTTTTCCCAAGGGCATGCACGGAACAATCCTTATTCAGGGACCTACAACTCCGAGTGGAAAAATCACCCAAACTTCTCATATCGCAACAATCAAGATCAAGGTGGGCAAAGAAATTTTGGGCAAGCTACTAGAACTCAATCTTCACCCCAACTGGATAGGATAGATAAGATGATGGAGAACTTCTTGACCATGCATTCCTAGCTAACCGAGGATGTCAACCAATTGAAAAATACAATTGGAAATTTGGAGGGTCATATTAACATACTTGAGACTCAGCTTACGCAGGTTGCTATCTCCTCATCGAGAACTCTGGGGACATTTCCAGGAAAACCAAAACCAAATCCTGTGGAACATTGCAATGTGATTGTCTTGAGAAGTGGCAAGACCCTAGTTGAATCGGATGTACCTAAGTCGTACCAAGAAGACGACCAAGTTCCAAGAGGAGAAGGTACTCAGATTTCCTTTGATGATGATCACATTCAAAAGGAATCTGAGAAGAAAAATGAAGACTCCGTCCCAAAGCCTCCACCAAGGACCTATGTACCTCCAGTCCCTTTTCCTCAAAGTCTAGTGAAAGCCAAGAAAGATGAAAAATTTGGAAAATTCTTAAAGAAGATTAGGGAACTCTGCATTTCTCTCCTTGACGCTTTAAACCAAATGCCCAAATTTGTCAAGTTCATGAGAGAGATCATTTCCCACTGAAGAAAGAAGGAAGATTTTGAGATAATAGCATTGATGGAGTGTAGCGCGCTGATTATGAACATGCTACCTCCAAAGTTGAAGGATCCAGGAAGCTTTTCTATTCTATGCAACATTGGTACAATCAAAATAAGTAAAACTTTTTGTAATCCAAGAGCAAGCGTAAGTCTTATGCCTTATTCTTTTTGTAAGAAACTTGGTTTGAATGATCTTAAGTTGACAACCATTCATATAGATACCCATTGGGTATTCTTGAGGATGTGTTAGTAGAGGTAGGTAACTTTATAATATATATCAACTTTGTAGTACTAGAGATGGAGGAGGACCCAAAGATCCCCATCATTCTAGAAAGGTCTTTCCTCGCTATCGCCAGAGCTGTGATAGATGTGAAAAATCACAAGCTCTCTTTGGTGATAGGTGAGGACAAAATTAAATTTGATTTATCTAAGACCTCTAATACATTGCTTGCCAAGGATACTTATTGTAGGGTTGACGGATTCAACCAGAGAAAAAGAAGAACATACCCCAGGATCGACCACCGGACAAAGCACCAAGTCCGGTAGGTCAAGAGAAAAGCTCAAATCCAAAATGACATACATCATCCCGACGAGAGCTAGGATGAAGGAAAGGCTTCAAGACATACCTTGTCATGAAGAAGGGGAACACAATCCTCTCAAGACAAAGACTCCAAGTTGAGCCGAAATAGGGGTTGAGCTTGAGACCTTAAACAAGTACTTCTTGGGAGGCAACCCAAGAGTTACTTTAGTTTTTCTCTTTCCATTTTTTCCTTTTTGTTCTTCATTTGAGTCATTATTTTTCTTTATTTCAGGGACAAAAACATCCACGAGCTGGTCATAGCAGTCGCCACGGGCGTAGAAAGAGATGGAAAGAAAAAGAAGACAGGTCGTGCCTCAAAAGCACAGTCGTACATTTGTAACTCGAGCTGGCAAAGACCAACACGGGCAGGTCATGCCTTTCCCCCAGAGAATGGATGGTTGAAGCCAACACGTCAAGGCCATGCCTTTCTCCCTTAGATAAACTGATCAAAACACGGTACAGTCCTGCCTGTTCCTTGACAAAAATAATTTTTTAAAAATAACAACATGATCGTACCCCTTGGGGCATGGCCATGTGAGAGCCTTTAGGTGGCCGAACTCAACACGGGCCAGTCATGCCTTTTGGCACAGTTGTGCCTTACGGGGCTGAGCCGCTTGTGCCCAACAAGGGTCAGTCATATCTTTTGGGCACATCCATGTCGCACGAGAAAAGGGGTTAAACCCCCCCCTTTTTAGGGTCGTGTCTCCCCACACACTCCTATGTGCCTCCCCCTCTTCTCCAACCTCTTTTTCCTCTTCCTCTTCCTCCAAAGCAAAGATCTAGTGCTTCAAGCTCTTCCCCAAGCCCTAGATCTCTTCTTCCTCCTCTTTCTCACATCTCCAAAGCCCTTTCCAAAGAAACCCTAGGTTTCTCCCCCTTCATTCCTCCAAAGTCTCTTTCTCCTCACCCCTTTCTTCCTCAAGTTTGGTCCAAGACTTCAAGAGAGGGATCTCCCTTCTTTTATTTCCTTCTCTCCTCTCCCTTCAAACAATCGCCTCTTTCTCTTGGCCTCCTCTCCTCCTTTTCTTCCCTCTTCTTCTCTAAACCTAAAGCCCCCCCCCCCTATTTTCTTGTTCTTTCAACTATTAATTTTAGGATGTTGAAGTGACTTAGAAAGGGAGATGGTTCAAGCGGGGGCGACAATTCCAGAGACAAAGCCAAGGTAAAGCCACAGACAAGGGAAAGTAAAGGACACACAACGAGGATAACAACAATACTTACGATATTATTTTTAGAAATGATTAGTATACATCTCGATTTGATATTATTGTTAAACGTAGGATTGTTTGTACTAGATATATTGATAACGATGCCTTAGAGACCCTAGGCATAAGGGATGATGTCAACCGGTTGATTAACAAAATAGGATGGGGTGATTTAATGAATATGAAATACCCCAAATACCCTAGAATCACCTTGGAATTTTTAAGTTTGGTAGAAACAAAGAACTTGACTAGTGAGGGAATGATTTATTTCCCAATGTTCAATATAGATTATGAGTGGACTTTGGAAGAATTTAATTTATGTTATGAATTACCATGTGGGGGTGAAAAGGAAATCCACAGTGATTTCCATGGTCATTATACGTGGGAAGAAATTTATGACGAGGGAAATTACCAACCCTCTATATCCAAAGCCACATCCCTTGTAAATCCGGTTTTCCGTTACTTCCATCGAGTTATGAGACATACAATCTTTGGTCGAGGTGATAGCGAAGGTGTTTTGCATTAGAGTGAACTACTATGTTTGTGGGCTATGCTTAATGAGGTGTATATCAATACGGGATACCATTTTATTCAGCACCTAGCAAAAATGGGAAAATCATTCTCATATGGGACTATTGTTTTGGGTGGTTTACTCACTCGAATTGTGATACCTTTAGGAAATGATTTAGAGGGACTTAAGGTGATAGATGGTAATCCAAGGATTGAAAATGACACATGTGTGGCAATGCAAATGATATGTAGAGATGGAGGGGGTTATGGACTAATTTTAAAGGATAACTTCCCCCTACAATTACCAAATCCTGAATGCACCACTATTCATAACAAAGTCAATTGGCTTATGACAAAAATTGGACATGTCCCTACCCCTACTCATATAGAACTCCCTGGCCCTGCGTCCTCTAGATCCGAACCTACTAGACATTCTTTTGCTTTCGATGATTCTTCTATAGATTCGGGGTTTAACTTCTCCAATTTCCGCACCTCTCTCGACACCCTTCATACTGAGCATAATGAGCATACACATCTTTTGGAGGAACAAAGACATATGACAGATGAACAATTCCAGAGTGTACGGTAGTACTTTCAAAAAGAGGACAATTTCTATAACTAGGCCACTAATTTTATCTAGCATCAGGAGAAAAAGTGGCAAAGAAGGGAGGATAATTGAGCCATGATGCGAATGACAAGCAGAGAAATCGATAATATCTACAAATACCATCAAAAGTTAGATACAAAGTATTGGTTTCCTGACTTTCTTGATTTTCTTGGATTCCCTAATTTTCCTCCTTCTCCTCCCTATTAATATTTTCTTTCATTAGGACAATGAAATGTCCAAGTCTAGGGGGTGTTTGCTTAGTTAGTTTTTGTTATCTTAGTTTAGACTTTCTTAGTTTTTGTTATTTCTTTTTGCATAATATTTTTTTTCTTTTTTGTGCAGCATTTCATGCTTACATATTATCATGCATTGTGTTATTTGTTTGTTCCTTATAGCACGACACTAGCACATTGTTTCTAGATGCTTTATGTTGTTATGATTAGCATGCTAGTATGCTTAGTAATTTATTTTTTCCTATTCGTAGTAGCATGAAGTGAGTAATACTTTTGCTGTAAAAGTTTGAGTGTTGACCTAGTTTTAGTTTCTCTTCACACTATGCTTAACTTTGATAATAAATGCATCTGATAATAGTCATGATTCATAGAATCAGACTAGTATTCTTGTTTCCTAAGTGACCTCTCAACTATATTTTGGTTACTGGATAAACTCGGATCATGGTACTCACTTGGAAAAATTAAAATCCTAAAAAAAGAAAGAGAAAAGATTGTATTACACTTTGTGAAATTAAAAAAATGGGATTAAAAAATATTTGTCATTGAGACCGAGTTAGGTTACTAAGGAAATACCGATTATGTTTCTCTTGATACCGAGTTTACCTTTGAGACCTTGTGTAGATGGTGCATTGCACTTTTGAGAGGGACAAACCTTGCGTATGGCAGGTAAGTGTCTATTGTCGAAAGTATGAGGAACATAGTTAGATGACAACTTGACTAGGCTTGGAGATTAACATTTGAAAAGGTTAAGTCACTCATTGCACTGAGCACAAAAAACTTCCACTTAGGCCACATTCAAATAATTCTATTATCTTGCTCATTAGTGAAACTACATGATAGGATTAGAATGACTCACTAGAGATTATGACGCATCATTTACACACAAAAATTTAGATTGCAGATTTTGCTTGAGGACAAACAAAAGTTTAAGGGTGGGTGTGTGATGTGTGTATTTCGTACATGTTTTAGCATTGTTTAGCATATATTTTATTCATTTCATGAGCATATTGTGTATTTGTACATCTTCTTTCTATTATTTTCGTTACTTTTACTCTTTCAGTTCGGAGAGTTGCTCTTTTCTTATTTTCATTGATAGGATGTGTTTTTGAAGCAAAAATGGAGCATTCAAGGCTTGGAACGAGAAGTTGCAACAAGGAATAGGCTCTAGTTGTGTCCCATAAGACGGGCGTGTTCCTTCAGGTGAAATTAACCAGAGAACAGAATGGAAACAGAGTCTCCAATAGCCAACACGGTCCGGTCATGCCTCACAGGCACGACCGTGCCTCATTTGGAGACCAACAACCACGGTCATGCCTAGCTCACCTTCCTCCACCGAGCCTAACACAACCCAACCATGCCTCGTCCTCAGATACCTACCGAGGCCAACATGGCCTGGTTATGCCTCGGCCTCAAATGTTGGTCGAGGTCAACACAGTTCAGCCATGCCTCACAGGCATGACCGTGTTGCATGACATTTCCCCCGGAGGTTAGATGTTTTCCAACCATTTTTTGATAGTTGGAAGTGCTATAAAAGGCCCAAGAAGCCCCCTAACTCAGGAGGAGGGTTCTTCTCTTTTTAGGGAACCCTAAAGAGTCATTTTCACAACCGTTGCAATGATCTGTCCACCATCGAAGCTTGGAAACTCATCCGAAGACACTGACATTGATAGGATAAGCATTCTTCTCTCTCTATTTCTAGTTCGGAGTTGTAAAATGCTAATTTCTATTTCTTTATATTGTTTCTCCTTCTCTATGGAGTAGTTCTCCGAATTCTAGAATTATGAAGTAGCTACAATGTCATTGTTGATGTATAAACTAAGTATTTGTTTAACTTTCTCTATTACATGACATGTTTATTCCATGTTCAATTTCATTGTATATGTTATTAATGTCATAGGATGTGGAGAGTCAATCACAAGTAGAGGAGATAATTTAGATAAATCGTGAAACCCTACTGACAGAGGTAGACCGTAGAAGTGGACATTCTAGCGTTATCGCCTTGAACGTAGACCAGTTTGCTACGAAGGGGCAACTATCACAGAACTTAATGGATTTGTCCCAATTCGATACCGGAGAGTATAGGAGATAATCTAGATGAACCTTGGAGCCCTAGTGACAGGGGTAGTCCCTCAAAGCAGACTTCTTACATTATCATTTTGCAAAGAGGCATCGAGTTTAGGTAGACACGCCAACATAGTTCCAAAAATTCATATAAGTAATTTGGGATAAGTCACCCTACATGCGAATAAACATAGAGATAGAAAAGTGAACAATACTTAAAATGTCAACAAACATCGTAGTGAAACTGAAGTCCTAGAATCGTTCCTCTGAATTTAGATTTCTCTCTCAATCATTCAATTGCTCTCGACCTCTCAATCGCTCTCAGCTCTCTCTCTCTCTCTCTCTCTCTCTCTCTCTCTTTCGTGAACATAACCAACTTTGATTCTCTAGATAACTATCTTCACACACAATCAGTACTTAGTCAACAGTCCTCGTGGGATCGATATTTTATTACTTGGCGATAACTATGCACTTGTGGAAATCGACAATATCAAAATTTTGGCGTTGTTGCTAGGGACTGTTCGATTAATATTGATTGACCAGTGATTTAGTTAATCTAGATTATTATTTTTTGCATTTAATTCTGCATTGCTTTTCTTTGCTTAGTTAGTTTTTGATAGCTTAGTTTGTTATTGTTAGTTTAAACTTTGTTAGTTTTTACTATTTCTTTTTGCATAATATTTTTTTTTTTGTGCATCATTTCATGCTTACATGTCATCATGCATTGTTTTGTTTGTTCCTTATAGCACGACACTAGCACAATGTTTCTAGATGTTTTATGTTGTTGTGATTAATATGCTAGTATGCTTAGTGATCTATTTTTTCCTATTCATAGTAGCATGAAGTGAGCAATACTTTTGTTGTAAAAGTTTAAGTGTTGACCTAGTTTTAGTATTTCTTCACACTATGCTTGACTTTGATAGTAGATACATATGAAATAGAATCATGACTATTTTCCAACTAGAGGGCTTCCATGGAGGGGATGGTTAACTCTGTTATGCTCCGTCAAGAGGAAGCAACGTAACGACCCATCTACTTTATTAGTCATTTACTGAAGGAGGTCGAAAACAGATACAATATGCTGGAGAATCTCGCATTAGCCCTCGTGTTGAAAGCTCAATGATTGCGGTTGTATTTCTTGTCTCATCCTATTACGGTGCTCATGAATAGTGCTTTTGGGTGAGTTCTTTCTAATTCGGAGGCTTCAAGAAGGTTAATAAAATGCACTACGGAACTCAACGAGTATAATATACAGTGGCCACGCACAACTGTTAAGGCCTAGGTGTTGGCCGACTTCTTGGCTAAAACCACGAGAAAAGAGGAAGAGGAGACATGTAAAGTTTTTGTGGATGGTTCATCGACAAAGCAGGGTAGTGGTGTTGATATATTGTTGGTTTAACCTCAAGAGGATAAAATTGGTGATACAACTTAATTTTGAGATCTCTAATAATGAAGCTGAGTATAAAACATTGTTATCAGGATTACAAGCAGCTAAACATGTGGGAGCTTTAAAAGTAATTATGCATTCAGACTCCCAGCTGGTGGCCCAACAATTTGATGGGGCATATGAGGTGAACAGTGATCAACTTCGTCGGTACATCATGATGTATGAGAAGATAAAGGTCGAGTTTCAAGAGGTGGTCTTGTGAAAGATATCTCAAGCATAAAATAGAAAATTAGATAAGCTCGCATGAATGACAAGTACCTTATCCAACTGAAGGGTTGAGGTCGATCGTTCAAGTAGAGCTAATAGCTCAGATTGATCAACCTCAAGAAGTCGATGATTGGCGAACCGGATTGATCACTTGTCTAAAGAAAGGAAGATTTTCGAAAGATCCAAAACAAAGGAGACTACTGAAGTGGAGAATCATCGACTTCACCCTAGTCGGTAATAATCTATATAAAAGTGATTTTTCTCTACCTCTGTTAAAATGTTTAAATCAAGAGGATAGGGTGACAGCACGACTCAAGGTGTACAAACGACGAATGTGCCAGGCTTACAATAAAAAGGTTATTCCTCATTATTTTTAGGTGGGAGACCTTGTATGGAAGAAAATGTAGCTTGCGGGAGAAGTCAAAAAGTTGGAACCTAGGTAGGAGTGTCCTTACAAAGCCTGTCAAAAGTTGAGCTCAAGAGCTTACTACTTACAAGATCAAAAGGGAAAGCAGATCAATTTCCCTTGGAATGCCTTCCACCTTTGCCCTTACCGTGTATAATTGTCGAGTACTTTATATTTTTGAGTCAATCCTCCAACAGAAAGGACAAATTGTGATCTAGTTTGAATGGTTCTTGTAATCACACCTTTTGCTACTAACACTACAAGAAAATCCTAAAATAGTGACGGGATTACCGACGGAATATGGATTCAGTCGGTATTTACCGACGGAATATTGATTTCGTCAGAATATACCGACAGAATCCATATTCCGTTAGTATATGTAAAAAATTTACCGACTAAATCCATATTTCGTCGGTGATAAATAATGAAATACCCAAAAAATTGTAATTACCGACAGAATATAATTTCCGTCGGTAATTCCCGACGGAATATAATTTCCATCGGGAATCAAAATTAAAAAAAAATAAAACGAATATTATATCCCGACGGAAACCCTATTCCGACGGGAACCCTATTTCGTCACCGGTTGGTCATCTTCAGGTATAATTTGTTAAATAGTATCACCTATATGCTAATTTATGTGGTTAAATTTATATGTAGAATAATTTAGTATTTGGATTAATAATATAATATAGGTATTTTGTTATTTTAATGTTGATACATTTACATTCATGTTAATTATAGAGTTCTTGTAATTTAGGCTTATTATCATATAGGTTGATATAATTTCTTGGTTATTGAATGATAAAGGTCATAATTATTCGACGATATATGTTGTTTTTTATATTATAAAAATCAAGTTCAATATGTGGGAAAATATATTCTAATTTTAATCCTAAATTTAATAGTTTTAGCAATTCATATATTTTGGATTATTTTATGACTTAATACATCTGAATTATCACCCTAAACTTGTATCAAATACACTTTAGAAGAAATAGAAACCTAAACATATACTTAACATAATGTTTAGATAATTTGAATGTGATTATAAGTAATTAAATATAAATTCCTAAAGTAATTAAATATGACTAATATAAAGAACGTGCGAAGATGAAATTTTCTAAATGAAGCTTAATATGAGTGCATGGTATTTTGAAATAATATTCTAGTATTATGTATTATTGTCTTATTTAAGTTTAATATGAGTGCATGCAACCTATTCATATTTTTGTCTCATTAGGTAATAATGTATATGAATAAAGCTTGGATGTATAGTCGGTTAGAAAATAGATTTATCAGAGATGATTTTATTGCTGAAGTTGAACAGTTTGTGAAGTTTGCTAAGTATCATCCTGAATGTATGAATGGTGTCGAATTACGGTGTCCGTGTAATCATTGCAAATGTAGAAATAAAGCCTTCCATGATGAGGATACCGTGAAACTGCATATATATAAAAATAGTTTTGTGCCTAATTACTACAACTGATACTGTCACGGAGAGCCATATTTATATGAACCAATTGGATCTTCTGCTGGGTCGTCATTTGGCACAACTGTTGTTGGGGAATCGTCAACTAATGATATTGC
>JBBUKS010000035.1:7334321-7344429 GCA_038050645.1 Hedychium gardnerianum
TATATATATAAGAGACTCCAAATCCAATCTTTGTTTGGCAAAAAAAAAAAAAGGAGACATTTTAATGTGTAGTTCTTCCGCCACAAGAATCTGAAATCCAGTCAAATTAGTGATGGTATATTTATAAGTTAATCAAAATCCAATTTTTCTGTAGCTAAAAAAAGGGACCATCATTGAAAAATCTAAATATTCCTAAACCCTATTGAATTATGGTGAAGCAAAATAGCTTCGAAACCAAGAAAAAGAGCAGAGAGTTGCTAGAATAACAGTCATTTTTGTAATATCATTTGCAGATGTGGTCCAACTTGTCCTCTGTACACAATGAAAATTCAAGCTAGCACCAATCAACAGTCAGTGCTAAGGGACATTGACAGAAGGATTTCTTTTTGTACTCAAAATACAGAGATAACTTTTTTTTGTAAAAGTTAGTGCAGACTAAATACAAAACATAGAAAAGAAGATAATGGATAACCACAATTTTCAACACCTTGGGACTCTACTAAGCTAATTAATCATCAATCAATCACTTCAATTTATAATTCTTTTTTTAAAAAAGTTATCATTTGACTACAAATACTGTCATCTACCTTGAGTTCATAAACATTAACCTGATAATTATAATACTCTTCCAAGATGGAAGTTAAATCAGAAACTAATTCAGTTGTAGCATAAAGTTATAAAAGTGCAAAAGATGCATTTGGTGTCAATTAATGTTGAATCACAATGATTGAATCTAAAATCTATCCATTGTTAGTTTAGACCAAATGATAAGTAATGTGAAATAATGAAAACATCATCCAAACCCTAAAGCATAGCTAAGATAAATTTATTTATGCTTTCTAGTGTTGGATAAGAAGCATTCATTGATTAAGTATACCTCTCAAGAACTTGATAGGGGTTCACAACAAGCTCAAGTTTTCCATCAATCCAAAGAGAGAATCGGACATTTGGGAAAAGCCTATGTAGCAGAAGTTTTGGAATCTGATAGATATAGACATTAGTTAGAATCATCTATGCATATCTTGATCAAAAACAAATTTAATAATTAATGATGTGCACACAAAAATTACTTCATAGAGGATAAAAACAAATGAACATGAAACATAGTCTCAACTTACATAGTCATTTCTTGCATAATCTAACAGAACTACAATTGAAGGTAACAAAATGTCTCTGAATAAACTTTTACATACTGAGTGAAACCAATTCAGCTTTTCTGCAAAATTTCAACATTAATGATGTATGTAAAAAGCCAATAACTAATTACTTAAAAATGTGCATCCTCATGTTTTATCAAGCTATAACAGCTGCCTATACATGATTGTTAAACTGCAAAATGCTCTCAGTATACAGGGCTTGCTTTCACCTCTATTTTTCCTTGAATAGAAAAGGAGAGAGAGAGAGAGCTGCAAAGAGCACTTCTTTTTTTTCAAAAAACAAACACTTGCGCTAAGTGTGTCCAAATATCTGAAAACTACTCTTATGCAATCAACATTTTTACGCTATGCATTGTGTCGTATTAGGATGGATATATTCATGTGCCCCATGATCCCCATCATTTATCATCATCCTCATGTTAACATATCTCAGTCATATATTGGTTGATAACCAAATCACTTTTCAGATGAAGGTTTTCCTTAGCTAATCTTTTCCTCTTCATTCCCTTTTTTGAATTCTACATCAAGTTTTATACTCAACTATTCAGGTCAACCTAGCAATAATGTGAATTAGGAATTTCAATTTTAAAGTTATGTTTATAAGAGTTCATTTTGGTAGGTTCACCTCTTTAGAAAAATAAGTGTTCAAAGGAAGTCTCAAAGTTGGAAATTGTGTAATTTAGGAATGTAATAATGTTTTGGTAGAAGTTTAATTTAATTGGTTGGTTTCCTAGTTTTAAATTTGATTATTTCTAAATTTGATTGAGTACTTTTAGGTATAAGATTATTTATTTTCTAGAGTATTTTTAGTTTATCTTCAATTTTATTTGGATAGAAGTCTTTTAAAGAGACTCAAATTTTTCCATATTAATTGTCCTTCACATAATAATAATTTTGCTTCATGAGTTTTTGTCCTCCATACTGCATCAAGTGATATCAGATCTCTATGTGAATTTCGATTCACTTCTGTGTTGCATTAATTTGGTATTAGAGTTAAGTTTCTAATATGGTATTTAATACTTACTCCATTTTCACTTGAACCTCTTCCACCAATGCACATTTACTTGTCCATTACCTCCATGCCTTTAGTGTCACTCTATTCATCACCCCAGTACCTCTCCACTAAACCTTACCAAATACTAGATCACATGATGGCCTCTTCTTTTGACAACACCATTCATCTAGTACTACTCTCTACATAAATCCACCTCATAATTGCAGCAACTTAAACTGCAAAGATCAATACTACATCGCAAGAACCACCTTTGACTACAGATAACAAAAACCAACACCAACACAATCTATAATAGATTGTTGTAAATAACCCAAAGGCTTCTTGAACCCTTCAATAGCAGTAGAACCTCCATCCTTGCCACACCTTTTGCAAAACCAAACATCAAAAGTTGCATAGCTTCATCCACTGCAGCACACACAAACACCCTCTCATGAAAATTCAATGTTCTATTGTCTCAACACCCAAGTTCTCCCTTTTTCTCACTCTGTGGTTCCTTCTCCCATGTGCAAATTGCAATAAATCTTGGCTTCCACCTCGTCATGACAAGAGCTGACCCTTATTCAAGTGTTGCTTTATTACCTATTTCTACTCACTGATCTAAAAGGCCTAGTCATAATCTTTTCTTGCAAACGCTCCAACAACACTTCTGCTCTCGATAGTGTGCCTCCACAGCCTATACCTCACCTTCTGTGACCACTAGAGGATGTTCTAGGCAATTCTTGCTGTCATCAACTTCATCTCCACTAGTAGATTTTCCACTCCAGAACCCACACAGCCTCCCCTCCTCCAGCAGAACAATAAAGTGGAGGAAATTATTTCAAGCCTCCTATTAGCAAGAAGAAAAAGATCTTTTTCAATGGAAGACATTATAAGAGAGTTGAATCTAGTCCAACATCGGCAGCAAAGCTAAATGCAGATCTCTATAAAGATATGGTGTAAGGAGAGCGCTTGGATCAAGATGTATAAATTTGATAGATGATTTTGCTTGTATTGTTTCAACAAAATTGTAACTTGTCCTTCTAAAACTTATTACCAGCACAATCTATTGACCATTCGAGGACCCTTGGGTAGTAGTCAAACCTCCATCCTCACTATGTCTCTTGCAAAAGCCAACATCAAAAGTTGCGTAGTTTCCTCCATTGTAACACTTGCAAACATGCTCTCGTGGAGATTCAATGTTCTATATTCTCAATAACCAAGTTCTCTCTTTTCTTCACACTATGGTTCCTTCTTCCCTTTGCAGGAAATCATGGTTCCACCTTGTCATGACAAGGGTTGCCCTAATGCATATCTTGCTTCATTGCCTACTACTACTTGCAGATCCATAAGGCCCAGTGACAAGATATTTTATAACTGCTCCGACAACACTTTCACTCTCAGTAGTGCACTCTACTGTGCATGCCTCGCCTCTGTAGCCACCATAAGATGTTCTATGCCATGATAGCCGTTGTCAACTTCATCTCCACTAGTAGATTAGCTACTCTAAATCTCGTGGCCTCCCTACCTCCAATGGAACAACAAAATGGAGGAAACTATTTCGTGCTTCCTACTCACAAGAAGAAAAAGATCTTTTCCAAGGAGCACATAGCAAGAGGTTAGAATCCAACCCAACATTGACAGAAAAGTTAATCAAGATCTAGACATGGTGCAAGGAGAACATATTGATCAACATTTGGACCGTATAAATTCAATAGTGAATTTTCTTGTATAATTTCAGCGAAATTGTGACCTCTCTTTCTAAAAATTGATTTTGTTTAATAAGTTGACTATTTTAAATTTGCTACATTTAATCAGTTTTTAGCATATGTATCATCTTCCTTAATAATAATAATAATACCTAATCTCTTAACTTTTGCCCTAACTTATCCATCATCCATCATATTTTAGCTTATTAAATAATTTTATCAAACAAAATAAAAATCTTTATTATCCTTAGTTTATTGCATTGCATAATAGACATTATTACATGTCATATTCTTAGATCGGCAATATGAGAGAAATCACTACTGCCTACTAAGATATATGAGAAATTTTAGAAGCGAGGGTATTAAACCAACTATACTTATAAGTAGGACATGGATAGATTCGTAGAAACTAGATAAAAACATATAAATTTTTTTAACAAATATTATCCTTTATACACATATAACTCCATGGATAATACATGCTCACTCCCATTATCCTATGTTTAGCGGCGAATTAATTCACACTCTGAAAATGTTATTTGTTATACGCCCAAATATGTTATGATAGATGCCTCTACTTTTGATAACAAAAAATTTGAATACATTTCTTGATTACACTAGTTGGCATAAAAGACTATTTCAATCGATAATAAATGACCCACATTTAATAAGGTCAATTTATTAACAATGGACTCGTTTAAGCCATAAGAATTTTAGCAAAGTGTTCTAATCTGTTATAACATGATACAACTAGGACCAATCTGCTAACATGAAATGAGAAGTCACCGGAAAATATGTTTCAGATTTCAAAGATCAATTCTATAATAAATTTAAGACCTAAAGTAATCATTCTTAAGTTATGACATAATATGATTTAATTTGATGATTTAAACAGCCATTGTGGTATTAAGGAAGCCTTAGTTGACTCATCATCCAGTGTATTTAGGTCAGAAATTCAAAGAGATAAAATATATATATATATTTTAGTCTATTTTGGAAGTCCATCATGACATTATAATTGCCAAGTACTATTCGGAACATTCAGAACACTAGTTCTGTTAAAAATTGTTAGAGTTAATACTACCTTATACATAAAATTTCATAAAATAAATATACAAAAACTCAAATAGAAAAGGAAGTAAATTATGAAAAAAGGACACATTCTTTTAAAACATAACCTAAAACCTCATATCACATTTAAATTTGATGTACTTTCATTTGAATCACAGAGCTTAGCTCCAAAGAGATTTTAAAATTATTTGGTTTCATTTGACCATAAGACAATCAACCTTGTTATTTTACCAAATAAATTTTCATTTGAAAATAAAAAACAATTGATCATACAACAAGTATTGACCCCAGAAAAACAACTTGATGACTTAATTCTACAAGACCCTCCTTATGATTTGGTGTTATAAGATTTCCTCATGATTTGACCTTAGAAGAGAAGTCCCCTCGTAGAATAATCTTAAAAAAAATCCTATTGACTTGATCCTTCAAAGAACTATTTTCAACATGCTAATGAGAACTTAGGCTTACAAATTATATGCCATTCATATGACCGTGACTCTGAGAGATCAAAAGAGAATTGAACAAAACAACAAATGAACATCAAGATGTAAGAATGTAAGCCGATTCCTTTGACAATTTACAAATCAATTAAGATTTTATTGGTATGTGTCTTTTTTGTAATTATTTATGATTCTAAACTCGTCAACATAGAGAATTAGTTTTCTTGTGTACTATTTGTCACTACACTCACTATACAAGAGTCTAATTAAGCTGATACTAGAGACAAATGTTGATGCTAGGAACCAAATTAATATGATTATAATGAAGTATCTACTGATACAATAGTTGCAGGATTCTTTTTGATCTTTTTTTCATTCAGTTTTTGTAAAACCACTAACACAAGAAAGCTCAGCATGGAAGACGTTTCCATGTAGATCACCTCAAAGGGGACTTATTTTGGTCTATAGTAACTATCCTAATCTCTCATAATGCTTTTTGTTTTAAATTTTACTCCATGTAGCATGATATAGATCTGAACTAGATTGAGAAAATTTTATTCCGTAGTTCATGTTGCCTTCTATTCTAAATAAATAAACCTTACACACACCCCTTCGAGTAAAACACTTGCAGCTAGTTGAAATTTAAAGTTTCTCTGAAATATTTTGACTTAATACTGGACAATGTTTATTATTTTGGACTTTTCATCAAATTCGATCTCCATGCGCAAGTATCAGCAAGCTAGGTTTGCTTTTCTCTTGTATGATAATCTTTTAGACATCTAGCTCTTTGTTGACACTTATCATTATTCAGTCAACAATGCAATTATTTTTTCCTGAATGATATTGGTGAAATGATTTTAGAAAATGACTCTTAACTTTTATACACCTATAATTTTAGAATTCTCCATAGTTTGAAATTTCAGACTATTGGTGCAATCTGCCCTTTTAGTGGTCGGAATTGATCGTGGATTTTGACATATGGGAAAATAGTTTAAGTTATGATTATTGTTGTATTAATTTGAGTATGCATGACTTAAAGAAATGCACATGACGACTTGGCACGGCCAAAATAAGTAGATACTCAAGGACTCGAGGTCTATGGAGATCTGAGAAAGATGGCGTAGGGCATCCAAGAGACCACAAACGAGAGCATCGAATTATAGTTGTGCCTAGGAGGCAAATTACATAAGTGGAGTGTGAAGAATGGCACGTGGAATGAGCCAAGGACTCGGGTGCTTTTGAGAGACAAGAAGCCTAATGAGAGATGACCTCATGGCGAGAAGTTGCATAGATAAACTCTTTGTGAGCTAAGTGTTAAGAAACCTATACTTCAAGGAAGAGAGTAGATCTTAACTTAAGCAGACTCGTCCTTAGAAATGGTCATAGTCGAGAATTCGGTCAGGGTAAAAAACCTGAAAGTCCTAAAATCTATTTGAGGTTTGGGGTTTTGTCCAATCGATTGATAATGGACATTAGTGGACTAATGATGGACATTAGTCAACTAGTGATGGTGAATCAACTGGTCTGGACTTAGGCCTGTTGGCTAGCGAATAGAATATTTCTATTCCCAACCCAATCAACTGGGAGTTAGCAGATATGGTATTAGTTAATTAATCGAAAAATTCAATCAACTGATAAGCTGGAAAGAGCTATTGATGGGAAAAAGTTCCATGATATCGGTTGGATTAGTAACGGTTATAGTGCATCAGTCAATTGATGGTGTAATCAGTCAACTAGGTGACAACAACAAGAACAGAACAATCTTTAACTATTGAGAAAATTAGAGGCCTATAAAAGGGGTGAAAAGGATTCGTTTGAAACTAATGCTTACTAAGATATTCTTATGATCATCCAAGCTCATTGTAATCTTTCCTTCTTCCTTTTGTAAAGCCACCTTGTTTTCATTGAAAGCTTGTAAAAGATTTCTCTACCTCTAGAACTTGGCCGAGGAAGAAATATAGAGGGCTTTGCAGAGTGATTCGTCGAAGGATCATAGGTCGTAAAGTAAGAGTCGTGGAAGTTGTCGAACCATGTAAATATAAGTGTCACTTGGTAATTTGGTTTAGTTTTCATTTTCGTTGCCTATTTGATTTGTAAGCTAACCTTGTAGCAAGAAAAACCATAGTCTAAATGTATATCTCGATAAATTACTGAAACCTGGTACTAATCATCACAGGTAATCCTGCCTCGTGTATCTTCTATAGTGATTGTGAATTAATAGAGGTGTAATTCACGCGCTTTTCAAGCCAACTCGAAAAATATTTGATTAGTATTCGAAATTATCAAATTTGAGCTAAACTCGAACATGTTTGATAATTTTTTCAAGACAAATTTAAACTCATAATATTTTATTCGATTATTCACGAGCCGCTCACAAGTTGAACTCTAATTATTTTTACACAAATTTAATTTAAATATGTTCAAATTAAGGTTCGAGAAACTCAAACTGAACTCGGAATTAAATCATTTCAAACTATAGTTCAATTCTTCTCGAATCAAGGTTTGAACAATTCGAACAAAACTCGAGTATTTCGAACCAAGCTCGAGTCAAAATTATTTGTATTTTCGAGCTTTGAATTGAATTCGAATATCATATATATTTTTCAAGCTCGAACTCAAATAACAATATTTTCATACTATTCAACTCAATTTGATTTGTTTGCACCCCTAATCGTGACGATGAATATTATGTTGTACTGACACTCAACATGCTTTGGCATGCTATGACACACATTGAGATGAATTTAAGTAATATTTGTTATTATTGTCAGCTTGTTTCTCTAAAATTTAATTCAATTGATTATCAAATTTTATAGTTTTATTTTTACAAGTACATAAGTTAAGTGAAAGAAGATCATAGGAGTAAAGCTTATATGAAATTGATCTTGGTGTAAATAAAATTATTTAAAATTCAATTACTAATTAACATGGCAAAAAATATAATTAAAGGAGGATTAAATGAGTAAAACTAATGTAAATCTAGGTATGATTTTGATGTCAAAACATGTCGTTAATACAATATTAAAGGGCAGTCCGGTGCACGAAGCTCCCATCAGTGCGAGGTCCCGAGGAAGGATCGGGCCACATTGGATCAATTGTATACAACCTTACCTTATATTTTTGCAAGAGATTATTTTCGCGACTCGAATCCTGACATCAAGGTGACATGTCGAGTGTCAATACAATATTATTTGATAAAATTTAATTTATTATCTAATTACTGAACTCTTATTTTTATAAGTAAATAAATCATGCGAAGGGGGTAAGAAAGGAATAAAGTTCATCTGTTTTTTATCATCTTAGCATGCTTCGATGCATGCCAAAGTGTATCTAGTGTCAGCACAAAAGGATATTGAAATCGTACTATGCTAGCCATGACCAAAACACTAGCCTGTATTTAGAAATTTATCAAGTGCCATAGTGATGAAGGAATCAACAATATTTGGAAGATATAGTTGCTAATTATAAATTGTGTATTACTTCCAAATATATGAACTAGTGGTTACTACAGTTTAAACTACTAAATGATTAGAGAGATAAAAATGCACCTTTCCATTACGCCTGACATCCACATAAGGAAGGTTTTGAACAACCACCACTCTCCACAAACCAACTCTTTTAATATTAACCAAGCCACTAGAAATTTTTATGTATGTTTCAGTTTCTTCGTCCACAAACATATAAAACCATGCATTCCTCTTTGCATAGTCACTGACATTCTTTGATTGTTGTATTATATCATAGTTTCCTGATCAACCAAAAGGACATAAGTGAATCCATGGGCCCATCAAAGGGCGCAAAACAACAACAAACGTAACAGCAAGGATAGTACAATTACTGTACCAAAAATAGCAGAAGCTACAACAACATCATGGCATTCCTCCATCTCAAGAAGATAAGCTTTATCTATGTCAAACCCATTCCCTTGACCAAGTTTCTTTCCCTCGGCGGATCTAAAAAGAATAGTTAACATTGGATTAGACAAGAAGAGCATTTGGAAATTCATTGGGTCGAAGTAAGAATTCAGTATTTAAATTATTTGAATATACTATTATTTTGATTATAAATTTGAGAATTAAATTTTTATTAGTAGAAGAGAATATTAAATAAGACTAAATAAAAATAAAAATAATTTAATAGGTGATATTCTATGAATAACCTATTAAAATTATCGGAGAAATTTTAAAAAAAAATTGAGATTTAATCTGAGTTTTACGAAATTGAGGGGATGAGATTAGTTAAGTAATAAGGGGTAAAAATTAACCTGGGTTTAATTTATCTAAACCTATTTAAAAACCTAAGTCATTCATTCCTCTCCCTCATCCCTCATCCGTCTCCCGATCTCCACTGCAGCCCCTCTCCTTCTTCTTCTCTCGATCTCCTCTCACCCACCCGTGTCACCGCCGGCCAAATCTCCGACCATCACAGCAGCCACGGCCGCCTGCCACTGCTGTCAAGACCGACCAGCCGCAGCCAGCCCCCACACTCTCTTCTCCTCCCTCGACTCACAGTCTGTCTTTCCTTGATGCCACCCATCACCGCTGGTGCTGCTAGGTCAGATATGATCGTCGACGACCAGCCTCAGATCTACCTCCTCGCTACTGCTAGGCCAGATCTAGCCTTCCGGCCACCACAGCGGCGTTTCCTTTTGCCCCGATTTCCGCCGACCCTCATTCCTGCTCCCGATCTCCCCTCCTGTTGTCGTCGGCCGCAGACCACCAATCAAACTTGACCAGTTAG
>JBBUKS010000035.1:7421138-7431602 GCA_038050645.1 Hedychium gardnerianum
TGAAAAGAAGACCAAGAGGCAAAAACCTTTGGTATTCATTGGATGAATATAAAAGGTTGCAAAATGAGATTTTCATACAATTTTCGAATTTGATTCCTCTTCTTCTCCTTCTTCTTCCTTGGCCGAAACCCCTTGTGTGGTTGCTCGCACAACCTTAAGTATTTTTCTTCTCCAAGTTTGTGAGTTTGTTAGACGGACGAAACATGTTTGTGTGGATACCGAAAGAGGCGTGAACACTTGATCGTGCTTAGATTCAACAAGTACCAAAGTTGCTGCCGGGAGAACATAGCTCACTAAACAAAGGTTTAACTCTCATAACTCTTAGTATACAGGTTTCCTTCACATGGATCTTCTGGAAGGAAATTAATTTTATTCCACTACGCTTATGTTGTTTTTGAGCTCAAGATCCTTACAGTAATTAATTATCAAAAAACCTACTAACTAATTAAATTGAGTTAATCACCCAATTAGAGGATCAAATGGATTAAATTTATGTTTAGTGATTCGTTCTCAAAATCCACAAAGGGTTTAATATTTCAATTAAAGTATCAGAATCCTTTCATATGTCATTCCTACGTGTATCGGATGATTTAAGCAAATACTACCCAAACTAGATTCCATGATTTAAGTCTAAACCATTCAACTATTCTAAAACCGTTATAATTTCAAAATCAAAGAGCCACGACAAGCATGTACCGGAAGCAACATAACATGTCTTGTATTTCCATTGTAATTAACATCACCAACCTAATTGGTAATTCACAATTCACATTGGTAATTGGTTTCCAATAACTTCATCCACTACATAATCCATTAACAAGATTTAACTTAATTTACGAGTTAATTTAACTACAATAGGTAGCATGTATCTAATCCAACACAATCCAAACTTCCACACCAACTAATCCCTATTCACAACTTATCTTCATAATTTGAGCATATGAAACAATCCTAATATCTAGAAATTTATTAACAAACTCTTACTAAACATTTCATCAAACACCTAATGTGCATGATTCTATTAAAACTAAATCACATGTCATCCAAATAGGTAGAAGCCAAATACAATACACCAACATCACATAATCATCCTACGCACTTAATTCATTAATTCAAACATCTACACTAGTTGGATCAATTTCGAGTTGCAGACTATCAACAAGTTGATTAATTGGATCTAAACTAGTTGGATCAATTTCGACAGAATCCCCCCCACCCACCCACCCCTAGAGTGTATTGTGAAAAACTCACTATATATGTTATTGGTCACAAATTTGGGCAGCAAATCATGAAAGGAAAGCAATTACCTTTAGAGCACTAAGCTTATTAGCCAAAAACCATGAAACGTTCCATGAAACAACACAATTTTCAGATATAAGCAAACTCTAAAGATTAGTGGTCGAACACATTAGCTTAACACTCTCAATTTTAAGAAGGCCCTGAAAAGCACCAATTAATCACTCATCAGTTTAAAAAAAAAAAACTACATTTAGAGAAATTCTACACTATCCGCATTAGAAGGCACTGAAGAGCAAAAACAATCCAAACGAATCTAAAGCCAAGTGAGAGGCATCAAATCGAAATTAGCAACAACTTACAGGAGGACAAAACGCAGGCTTGCTGGCGAGAATAGAGTCCATGATCATCAAGAAACCCTATATCCCTGTAAGTAATACAAAATTGAAACAGACGTGACTAAGAAAGGAAAAAAAAAACCGATATGCTCGGAGAATGCACGGATCTCACCGGAAGAATCACCTGAACAAGAGCTGAGGATTGAGGATTCAGAAGGCGTGTCGCAAGACAGGAGAGATTATAACAGCGCTGGCGAATCCGCGGAGATGTCGATCAGATCGATCCGAAGGCCTCAAAAGCTCCGCCGTTGCAACACCGCGCTCCGGTTTGGTTCTTGTTCCGTTCTCCTTCGACATGTAAATGATGTAATGGACCTTTCATTGTGTTCGGTCCAACCAACTGGTATGATCAAACTCAAGCACAAACCGTAGTGCTTTGCTTACAATTGGATCACGAGCGGGATAATTGAGCTCGAATCATTGAAGAGGATGAAAACAACTATATATATATATTAATATTTTCCTCCTCCGTATTGATCCTGAGACGGACTGACGGGAACGCTGGGGGCGAGCGTTTCGCCTTATGCCATAATATATAAGTACAATTCAATTACGTGTAATAAAAAATAAACCAATAATTTTAGTGATTATAAATCTGATAAATTGATAAACCAGATTTTTCTGATTCAAAATAAACTAATTTTATTTGGTTTATTGAATTTCAAGTTAGATGCTCACTGTATTTAAAGTACCTCTATAATTTTTAATATAATATTAATATCATCTGTTCTATAACTAGATATAAACAATTCTTTTATGAAATACAATTAAAAATAATATTAAATTTTTGAAAAGAAAAAATCTTTGAAATTCTTAAACAGTTTTAAAGCACTATAATGTAATTATAAAAGATAATAATAACACCTAGTGCAAAGATTTATAAATTTTTAAATATTCAGAAGTTATAATTTTCATTTTTAGTGGGTTTGAACAGTAACTTTTTAAATTATAGTTCAACGTTTAACTATACTGATCTAGATAAATAATACTTTTATCTAGACAAAAAAAATTACTGACTTCAATTAGATTTCTAGATTAGTTATAAATTTAATTTAATTTTAAATATATATTACTAATATAAAAATAACAATAGATATAAAAAATATAAAGTCTTTAAGTTTTTTAACTTTAGAAGTATTTTTTTTTCAAAAAAAATATATAAATCAAAAAGTAAGATTTTTGATCAAAATTAATGATATAGTATTTTTATTTAAAAATATTAAATTTATTTAGTAACTTTGATTAGAACATTTTAAAGATAAGCAAAGACTCGTCTCTTGTTCAGATTTAAAAATTAACTAAAAATAGTTCAAAATTAATAATAATTATTTTTTAAGTCTTTTGGTCAATTTAAAAATACCTAGAATGTACTTACAATTTCATTCAAATGGCTATATAATATTTTTAGTCAAATTTATTATATAATTAAATTAAAAAGTATATAAATGAATTCTAACTAACACTAAAAATGTATCTATTTATTTAAATTTAAAATGTAATAATTCCTATCAAAATTATTACTTATCATATTTTTATTTGGTATTTCACTTTTTTTAAAAAAAAATAAACTCTTAAAATTTATATCATTTAGATTTTATTATTTATAAAAGAATTATAATAAAATATATTTTTAAATGCTTTATATTTATATAATATTTTTAAAATTTACATGGCTTCTCTCATTATTTTTTAAAACAATTATATTTTTTATAAGTTATATAACAATTTTGACTGACATAAATATATAAATCTACCCCGAATTTAAATTGACATGAGAATTAGATAGGATACCCTAGTAATTCAAAAAAAAAAAACTCATAATTCTTGACCTTTGAAAAAAAATACTTCGAATTAAAAAAAAACAAATGTCTAATCACCAAAGAAATCTTGCATGAAAATGGGGATTAGAAGGTATAGTTGTTAATTTTTTGGCCAACTAAGTAATTATTTATAATAAAAAAAAATTAAACTCATTCCAAACAACGTCCTCTACGATTATATGAGAAGATAAATAGTCCCCACGGGATTAGCTGTTGGCTAGTGCATGAAGTGTTGCCACAATGAGGTATAGGGGTCAAATCCTGACTAGTAGCCAAGTTCCTACCCCTTATGCACTAGTCACTGTTCAGGCTGGCTAGACTAGCCCTCGTGATTTACCTCCTCCGTATTGATCCTGGGACGGACTAGCGGGGGCGCTGGGGCGAGCGTTTCGTCTTTTGCCACAATATGAGAAGATAAATAACATAAATTACAGCGTCAGTTAGCTGACTAGGTAATGAGAGGAATAACCAACTAATTAATTAACTTAATATGATAAGGTGGTGTATACAGGATAAATCGTAGCATTCGTTGCACAATTTCATCAACATGGATACCACGTACACCCAAAATGTAGATACTCTCCAATGTGGTACATACCTATGTGGTCATTGCAAAAAGCTTCCACTAAAAATTATTCAAAAAACATAAACAGAATTCTCAATAGGTCTTACAAGAGTGATAAAAAGCTTCAAAACTTAGCAGTAAGACATGCCAATAACTTGTTTAAAATTCATATAGAAAAAACTCTTTCCACTGAACAGTAATACATAATGATTACTTAATGAAACGAGGCTTGAAAGTGGTGCATAAATACCCAACAATACAAAAGAACCACTCAGATAAGATCAGCCACGTTGGAAGGCAGCTCTTCTATGACCACGTTGTAGAACTTTTGGATATCAAACAACATCCTCTCATCATCATGGGAAACAAAATTTATCGCAACACCCTTTCTACCAAACCGTCCACTTCGTCCAATCCTGTGGAGGTAGTTCTCTGGCTGAGTTGGCAAATCATAATTTATGACCAGTGAGACTTGCTGGACGTCAATACCACGGGCAAGGAGATCGGTAGTGATGAGAACTCTAGAGGAGCCAGATCTGAATTCACGCATGATAATGTCCCTGGTGTTTTGGTCCATATCACCATGTGTGGCTGAGACAGTATGATCCCTGCCCCTCATTTGGTCAGTGAGCCAGTCCACCTTTCGTCGGGTATTAACAAAGATGACACTTTGAGTGATGGCTAATGTCTCGTACAGGTCGCATAGTGTATCAAGTTTCCAGTCATCCTTTTCAACATTCACATAGAATTGTTTTATACCTTCCAGGGTAAGTTCATCTCGCTTCACGAGAATCCTAACAGGTTTATCCATGAACTTCCTGGTAATCTCCAGGGCCTCAGGTGGCATTGTGGCAGAAAAGACGCCAACCTGGATTTTTGAAGGAAGTAGTTGGAAGATATCGTATATCTGCAACAAAAAAATAAGTATCATCGCCATCAAGCAAAAGATTTCTTCAATTTGCATGAAGAGTTGATCATGATTCAGAAAAAAAAAACTACAACACAAAAAAAGCATATCATCAACTTTAAACAATTATTTTACAAAAATTGAAAGAAGAAACCACATTATAAAAAAGCTCCAAACAAAGTTTCCAATCATTATTTACAACAAAGTCACAGATGAAAGCATTGCAGAATATACAGTGCAATAAATCATCAGCTACAATTGTTTCCACATCTTTTAGATAATCCAAAAACCATATTGTTTCCTACGAAAGCAGTAAATATGGATTATTGTAATGTCATATAATTAATAAAAAAGCAAAGGAGATATAGTGTGCATCAATATAAGGATAAAATAATAAAAAATAATCTCAGTAGAAAATCACCAGCCTGTATGATCAGGTATACACTTTCTGATGAACTTGCAGACCCTAAAGCACATCAAGATTTGTTTACTTGAGCCTTATAGTCACCTATATGTATTTGTTTACTTTAGCCTTATAGAAGGCTATATGTACAACACATTAGCCAAAGATGTAAAAAAAGCCACATCTATAAATTATAATTATAATTATAATGGCACATGGTACCTAGTCCTTAACATTTAGATACGTTAGCCAGGCTTAGTTCTCTCCATATACTTAGGGAATATGAATTGTTAGCATAAAGTAATCACCAATAAAAAAAGCTGAAATGTTTGTAATAAAATGATTAGCTTTCAGCATTTTGATAAGGTAAATAATTTGTAGGAAGGTTTCTGAAAGAGAAAAAAAGAGAGCCTGGGAACAAGAATGCCTAACAAGCATGGAACCAAAAATCTAATGCAAAAAATTGGAATTGTTCCTTGCTGGTTGACACGGCCAAAGCATTTTATTCTGCCTGGGAACCAAGCATGCAAAATAACCACAAGACGGCGACACCACATTCCAACAACGGTGAAGCTTCTGCAAGGCTTCCTGAGACAATTTTGATGTGTTGCGACTTATATGAGGCTTAGGTGAGGCTTCCTGAGGTCTTGGCCTGAACCTTCCCTAAGGGAAGGGTTCCAAAGCTATCTTGACACAAAAAGGTTCAGCAAGCAAGGTACGACTCCTTGTTCTCCTCTACCTCATTCTCCTCTTCCTTCACCTTGTTCACTTAAGGTTGATGCTTGGCACAACCATCGACACTCTCATCTAGCATCCTGGGCAGCACACCTTGTGCGTTGACTCAGAGCAAATTTCAACCCTTGGAATTCATTTAGAATGATTTATAACTGATGTGTTCTCCATATCACTAATGACTAACTAAAAGATGTGTGTTAAGAGCAAGCTAAACAAGAAGAGTAGATTCATAAAACAAGCAAAATTATTCAAAAACGGAACAAGTTTTGCCTCACGATAAAAGCAAAATAGAAATGAAAAGTGAGGAACCTGGTCCTTGAAACCACGTGAAAGCATTTCATCTGCCTCGTCCAAGACAAACATTTTGATATAATCAGGGCGAAGTGATTGCCTTCTCAACAAATCAAAGACACGACCTGGAGTGCCAACCACAACATGGACCCCACTTGAAAGTATCCGCTGATCTTCACGAACATTTGTTCCTCCAACACAAAAATGAACTTTTACACCAAGATAGTCACCAAGTGCTCGCATGACCTTTTCGATTTGCTGGGCCAGTTCTCTAGTTGGAGCAAGAACCAAAGCTTGACATTGAACCAAACCATAATCAAGCTGCTGCAAAATTCCAGAACAGAAGGTGGCAGTTTTCCCAGTTCCAGATTGTGCTTGCTGGATAACATCAAGTCCCTTGCAGAAGGGAACTATGCCTCTTTGCTGAATTGCAGAGGGCTTCTCAAAACCTAGAAAGTAAAGCAGTGATCTTCAATCAAGTCTGCAAAATAAGTGAATAACTGAAAACTATTGCTATGGTGCCATACCATAGGCATAAATGCCTCTAAGAAGATTCTCCTGAAGTCCCATATCATCAAAGCTTTCATGGACCTCATCATATGTTGTGAAGAATTCCTGCCCATCAGTATTTAACCTGTAAAAGGAGATTGCAAAACAAGACAATTTTAATAGTAGCACCAAAAAATGAATAGACACACACAGTGTCATATTCAGGAAAGACAGAAAACAAAAAGGGTTGTCAAAAAAATGGGGAAAAAAGGATCCACTGAAAAGTAACAAATTACAGTTCACTCATTTTTGCATCATATTGACGAGCATCAAACTGTGATCCTTCTGGTGTCAATCCAGCCATATCTACAGAAGAAAAGACAAAGGAAAGTAGCACCAGTTGACGAAAAATCAATAGAACTTGAGCATTACCTTATCAAAATCCAGATAAGCAGGAAACAGAAACCAATGACACTAAATCAACAAAGATTTCAAAGAGTCTAAGAGAGATAGAGGAAACAACAATATACCGGAAACCCAAGAGAAAAAGTACATCAGATAAAATTAACAAACATTTTATAATAACTTTTAACACAGAAGATAAATCATCAAATCCTACACAGAAATGAGGAGAATGTTTTACATTTTATCTTTCCATTTATGAAAGCAAGAGAGTTGTTTCATATGTTAAATAGACACCACCAAAAAAACCACAAATATATGGTCAAAATAAAACATGGATGAGGTAAAGCCAATTCAGAGTGTAAAGTAGGATCTACTGGAGTCATTTTGCGTATTATGGTGGATTGAAGATTAGACATATTTAAATCCGAAAAAACTAGAAAAATATTGATTGCCAATATTTAACTACAGCAAAACTAGAAAACGCAAAGATGTCAATACATTGACTGTCACAAAAAAAAAAAAAAAAGATATGGAGGTTGAAGAAACCAACAAGGGTTTTAGATAGCTAAATAAGAGGGCATACATCATGTTTATCTAGTTGTATAAAAAAACAATCCCTGTCTCGCGACTATTTGGGATGGGTTATTACATCCTAGTGAAAGATACTCATAGTTAACCCCAAAAAGCAGTTTCTGTCAGTCACATGATAACCTAACAGCGTTCTACCTAATAAGAGAAAATAAAACTGAACACCATAACGAGACAAAATAAATCGCAGTCCACCAGTAGCAGCTCGCGTTCATACTAGGGAAGCAAACAAAACTCTATCTTTTATGCAAGCTTAGATCCACAACCCGATCAAGCATCTATAGTTAAGACCGAAGAACAAGACATCCAGGGTGCATAGTTTCATATTAAGAATAAAACAATTGGTAAATAAATAAACAAAAATATGAAGGCATAGAAAGATCTGATCTACCTAAACGCCAGATCGCCGGAGGAGGAGAATAAAATCGCGTTGAGGTCAGAGAGAAGAGCTCCGACCGGCAGACGAGCACGATATCGACCACGGATTCGTCGAGGGAGGGAGCAACAACGACCCCTACCTAATACGAATGGAGTCGAGAGAGATAGGAAAGCGAAGAGTCGGAGAGGATTATTAATTAGGGTTCATCCACTTATCATATATGGGCAGGCCAAGAGACTAAAAGACAGTCAGATTGGTCCAGAATTTGATTAAAAAAATATATATCTGTCTTACTTCCAAACTTTACTTGAATTTTTAAAACGCCTCTTGCAGTTTCATTATTCTTATTTCATTCCTCCCTGATGAGCCATAAAAAAGTGTGAGAAGGGGATGCCAAGCAGAGAGAGAATCGCAAGAGAAGGCAACAAAATTATAATAAGAGGGTGACAATTACAGGAAGGCCCCTCAGGAGGAACCAACATAATAGGGCCTTAACGATAAGGGCTTGCATACTGTGGTTTGCATTTTTGCACTACTATCTAGTTTTCCTTCTCGAAAATCTTTTAAATGTAGAGAAATTTCTTATAAAATTTGATTCTTATCAGGAATGGAATACCAAGTGTTGGATCGTATGTTGTGGCTAGAGGGGAGATAATAGATGTGTTTTTTTTCTTGTTTTCATTTTTGTTCGTATTTGCATACAATATGAATAACATCAAAGACAGAATACATAAATATTTTATATAATTCAAAATCCCTATTTCTTACTTCATAGCCTATCGTCAATGGATCACTTTAAAATCATCATTATATTTTTCTTCGTCACACTTTTCGAAAATAGAAAAATCTCTTATAATTTCTTTTTTACAAAGAATTCAAGAAATACAAGAGTATAACAAAATAACAAAATAATACAAGAAATAAAAATTACATCCAAAACTTTATTTTTAATAGTTGCAGCGAAAATAACAGTAACCAAAACAAAAAAACAAAATACATAAGCATACGAATTTTTATTTGGTTTACAATCATCGATCACTTATGAGTAGACAATCAACTAGACTTCTAAAAAAATCTTTTCAAAGGCTGAGAAAGGTCTCTTACAATGATAAGGTGTTGTAACAATTTTACTGCCCCTTTTGAAATGAATGCACGTAATTAAAAGCAATAATGCCGACAACGAAGATGTATTGGAGTAGCTTTAGGTTGTCAGAGGAGCATGGCGGCACAGATAATGTTGTTTTTGCACGAGAAGACGACTTGAGACCTTAGGAATTGATTGTTTGAAATCACTAGTCGAACCTTCTTTTATAGTCCTTATCGATCGATTGATAAACTATCTAATCTAGAGTCAACCTAATCCAGATTTGGTTTTTATTGATTGATGTACAAGTTCGGTCGATCGAACCCAGTATCTTGCATTGACCTTCTATTATGTCTGTCACGTCCCGGAAGAATATTTATCCGACGAAAATCAGACGTCCCGGGAGAATATTTATCCGACGTCCCAGGACATGTCGTGTCTGTCATGTCCTTGTACGGCGGATAATATCCTACTACATAATACAAAAATACCCAACACAAATATTTACAACCATACAGTAGATAAAAAAAATACAACCACGCAGTTAATGATACTAAGTCCTCCACACAAGTGAAAGGAAACATACAAATGCACACAACAACCTATCACACGTGCCGGCACGACTTACATCACTAATAAAAATCCAAAAACCCAAATCACATAGCATACTCCATAAAGTACACTTATTACAAAAAACCATGACATAAACCAAATAGAAATCTAGTATCAAAATACGATACGAAAAAAAATAAAACCTTCCGTTGACTCGGGACAGGCGGACTGGACTCTTCCGACGACAGACAAAAGATCTAGCTGATACCTGAGAAAATAAATATATACAACAGGATGATGAGTCCAAATGACTCCGCGGGTATATAAAAGATAGTGCATGATAATAAAACAATAAGAGATCAAGAGAACATAAAGTCTCATAGAAGGTACTCTATCATAAGTATGATCATGTACCGTACATAACAAAAACTCTGCAATGACATAGTCCATCATCTCTAACAAACATAACAATATAATTTTACCATTCTAAGTCAGTCAGGTATCAGGTATAAATCCTAACTCCGGCATATGGTATCATCTCAGACATGGGTAAATAACTAAACATATATATACATAGGTCCATCAAATGCACAGTCATCTCATGCAAGTGCA
>JBBUKS010000035.1:7444977-7464262 GCA_038050645.1 Hedychium gardnerianum
TTACGGGGAACATCCTAGCATTAGCATTATAGTGTAATTGATCCATTCATTGAAATTTGTCATAGTTTAACGCTGGCCGGCAACCCTCCTCCTTTATCCTGGCTTGGGACCGGCCATGACTAGAAGTTTAATTAATTTCACACACACTATCTAACAGTAAATGGGTATTACAATACTCAAGGTATTTTTTGTTGTGGTTTGATCACTACAAATAGACAAGTATGCTTACTACTCAAGTAAGCTTGGAGCACAGCTTGGAAGGTTGACCGGAGTTGACCGAGTCCAACCAACTTGTGAGAAAGGGCCTTCGGACAATCCAACTGAATTGAACAGTTTATGGCAGTGCACTGTGTTCAGCTAAGGTAAATAACAAGATGGTTCTGGAAGTCAAACCTTGAGTTCTACTTGGTTGTGCGGTTAGGTCATGAAATAACCAAGTGATTTGGACTAGGGCAAAGAAAGGTGAAAATAAATAAGGTTGAATCGAATTGGTGAGGGGCAACAAGTTGTTGCTTGGAGATCACATAGATCCTTACTCTCATTAACTGGAATAGGAGATCCATAGCGAGGTTCTTGACAATGTTATACATGGCTCCTTTAGTTACAAGCCTCAAAGTGAGTGCTTGAGAATTTTATGGTGAGATGCATGATCCTCTACGTAGAGCCAGCTTGCCAATTTCCCTTTACCTGTAAACAACTTGACCAGATACATATCATCATTGTATCCATTGTTAATTAATCCCCCCAAATCACCAAGCTTACTTTTAATTGCCCACTTAACGTAGGTGTCACTTTCCCATCGATGCTCCATGTTGGTGGGTGTTACACCCACATCAATAGATCCCCTGTATCAAGTTCCAAGAGAGATTGGACAGAACTTGATACAAAATATTCCCTTTGATTTCTCCATTATTAACACCCACAGGCAGTTCCCCCAATACCTCTCACCTCACTGACCCATTTCTGAAAAAGAGTTGTGAGATTAAACATTTTAAAAGATTCTGCAGAAAATTTTTGCTGGTTCTTTCCCCTGCTTAAGCCTTCATCCTCTGTAAGTATTTTCTCTCACCATCTCTTATCAATTTAACTAGTTAAAGTTGTAGCAAACTAATTAAAGTTAATTTAATTGTTACTTCAGATCTATCCTTTGTCTTCACATTGCTTAGTTCTCCACTCATGCCACATTATCATAACAATCACCACTCCCTCTGTGGGGTCCTGTTTCTTTCTATGTCCTCATTAGCATAACCTACCTAATTATCCCATTCAATGCTGACTTGGACACCATTAAAAAGGTACATTCCTATTTCATCAGAATTTACACCCCAAACCAAATCGCCCAAAGTGTCCTCAGTTAAACTGAATCCCCCAATATAATTCACCCTAACATGCTGATGGAGTCAAAGATGGAGAACAAGGAGCATCCTATCTACATTTTCTTGATGACCCATTACGCATCAATGGAGGCCCAATTACAAGAGCTAGAGCTAAAAGATGAAGGAATTAATTATTGGGCTAATTAAAGATGTTAAGGTCAAAGTTACAATTGAAGCAGATTTGAAAAAGAGGTCATGCAAATTAGTCAACCTAATTTAAGTCCTAGGTGGACTTAATTAGTCACTTAAATTCCATTTGTATGTAGTGGAGACAATTCTAGTATGTAGGCCTAATTTTTTTCTTGATTTGGGTTGTAATGATGAATTAAACCCAAACTAAGTAGTCTACTTAGGCCTTTTTAAAATGGGCTTACTTTTATGCTTTTAGGATTTTTGGGTCACCCTACACATATAACTCTTCTTGGTTTTCAATCCAAAAGCATAGTGAGGCTCTCACTTGTTGGCTCTTCATTAAACTAAAACTTGTCGAGGCAATCTCTTATGGTGTTCATAGAACTTCTCAACCTAAATCCTAAGGTTGTGACATTTTCTATCTCATATACCTAACATTCGTGCTTTGTTAAGCATTGGGTCAAGGTTTTATCATCCATCTGATCGATTTAACCTTTTTTTGTTTCTTTCTTCAATTTGGTGTGGGTTTATGAACTCTATTCTCATCAGGTTCACATCACATGCCTTTAATTAAGTGAATTAGGTTCCCATAGAACTCCTATAAATGCCTTGTCTAAAATGTTTCAACACAATTGATACATTTGCATTGAGCCACTTTGACAGAAGTGTTTCTATCTTGATCGAGTTCTTCCTTCTTCAGGTCATTCATTTCAAAATGCTTCTTGCAACTACCTCTTCCCTTTTCCATTGGTATTTTATTTTATTTCATCCATCCAACAGTTACATTCACCCATTTTTGCTATTAGAGTATTTCAGAGAGCAACTACCTTCACATTATGGATCTTTGGAATATGCTCAATGTAGAAATAAAATTTTCATTTAACTTTTGCACCCTCTCAAAATAAGTATCATAGTAACTTCCTTCAACTTTACCAGATATCTATTTCACAATCAATTGAGAGTGACTTAACGCTCTCATCAACTCTATATTGGGATGGGTGACGTCGCTAGAGGAGGGGAGGGGGTGAATAATGATTCTCTTCGATTCAATCGATCATTCGTGTGTTCATCTGCAAAAGCTTAGTACGCAATGGAAATCAACACAAGAAACGAAATACAAACACACGAACACGAGATTTTACGTGGTTCAAAACTTTCGGTTCCTATTCCACGGCCTAACGTCCTAGCGGTATCACCACTATGCCTTTCAGCTTACCGGACACCTTCCGGAGGTCGAGAAACCTTTACAAACTTATTCTTTTACAAGCAACAACAATTAAATACAAAAACAATATAAATAAACTATTTATATAAGAGATCTTTGCTTTACTCGCATTGTGATTGCGTTAGAAGGTCTCCTGAAGGTCTCGAATGCAATAGCATTCCCTTTCAAGTCCTCCAAGAATCGGCGTCGAAATCCTCCACAAAACCCCTCTTTTATAGGATTCAGGTCAGGGCTGAAAATCGTCTAATAGTCGACTACTAGCTTCAATCAGTCGATTGTTAGACTCGAATTCGAAGGTTGCACCTAATGAACAACTGTTTCCAACTCAGCATTATCATAATAATTGACTTATATTCACCATCAATCGACTATTGTTGCATCAATTGAGTGTCTTAGCCGAGTTCAAAACTTTATGTTCACTGCAACAATATCTGAGGTCCATTAGTCGATTACTAGTCCATATCAATCGGCTGATACATTTGTTTCAACTTTATCAAATTGAATTTTCACTTTGCCTAATATCCTCAATCTATTAGGACTTCCTTTGTCTAGCATCCGATCAACCTTAACCTATCATGACTTCCTTTACCTAGTATCCAATTAACCTTAATCAGTTGAGACTTCACCATTGTCTAGCATCCAGTCAACCTTGACCTACAGGAACTTCACCATTAACTAGCATCCGATTAACTTTAATCTGCCCATCTCGTGCGTAACATTCAGTCAACCTGGACCTACGAAAACTTCTCCATTGCCAAATATCTGATCATCTTTAACCGGTTTGTACTTCTCTCATTTTCAAGTGTCCAATCAATCTTGACCCACTTAGACTTCACGTTTCATGTCAAGTGTTCAGTCCTCCATAACCCCACTTGGACTTCACCTTTGCTAATTTCTTGTTGGACTTTCAACCGTCAAGTGTCCGGTACTCCATAATCCACTTGAACTTCGTCTCTCATGTCAACTCCCTATTGGACTTTCAATCATAACCCACTTAGACTTCGTCTTTGCCAATTCCCTATTAGATCTCCAACCGTCAATTATAATTCGCATGGACTTCTCCACTATCAATATCTAATAAACCTTGAACTACTTGATTTTTCTCCCTCACATTAAACATATTAATCAAATATTAAAACTCAACTCGAGCCAACTCGAACTTGATCAACCTTGACCAAAAGTTGATTGCTCTAACAATCTCTCATTTTTTATATTTAACAATATGTTTAAGTTAGGTTAGCTCATTAGTCCAACTTCCCACTTATTATGTCAAAATATAAATAAAGATTTCCTAATTTAAACCATTCATTTTCCTCTTTTAGCATACATCAAAAAGATAATACAAATGTCATTCTCCTCCATCATGTCAACCATCTCTTCATTTGTTAATCCGAGAAGTCCCTCTCCTTTTAAGGAACTATATTTCCTCTTCCTAAATCATTTTTTTTTCGCCTTTAAGAATAACATCCCCCTCAATTATTTTTGATGTGTTCCCTTTAATTATTGCACTAATAATATTTTGGAGCTCCTATACCTTTAGAAAATTCCAAAAGTATATTGTGAAATTAAAAGTTCAACCTTGAATTAAACCTCACCCTCAATTCTTGTTCTCCTCCCTTTTTAACGCTCCCTTTACTTTTTAACTAAGAAATTCCCATTTTGAATGTTTATCTAGAGGATAGCTAAAATACATAGGAGTAAACTTAGACGACTGAAACAACCTAAATCAATCAAATCCAAATCCTACTTAATAGTCGATTGATAACCGCATTGTTATTTGATAATCTAAAAACTTTAATGGTTGAAATTCAAAAAATACATAATTCTACGATTTTAAAAAAATCAAAAAGTTCATATAGACATTACACTATCAGGGAAAAATACTTTTTTTAAAAAAATACCCATCATTTTTAAAGAATGATACAATTGAAAGTCATTTGAAACTTTAATATTTCACTCTAACTTTGTATCACATTATCAATAATGATTTCTATCAATAAATAGATTTCACTAAAGTTTTTCAAAATGATTTTGAAAATAATTTCCAATCATAATTTATAGGCTAAATAAACATGACTTATACATTAGTTTTCCCCATGATTGGTCCATGCAAATCCATATGACTTGATGCTGAACTCATGTAGATGCATCTTAACATCTCACTTGTGTTTAATATGTCTCGATACACACAAATCATCATATGATTCTTGTGAGATGTAAAATTGTTCTTCTTAGCTATGGGATCATGATAACTATCTAGGCATGTCTAATTTGACCATTCTACCTAGAGTGTCAAATAATGTTATTTGTTCTTTGCAAGAAATTAAATCAATGCATACAGATAACATGACATATATCACATGCATACTTTTCAAAAGAAATCTATCACATTTAAATGATGCATGTATGTCATGGCATGACACTATCAAATTCATGTATCAAGTTAGATAAACAAATATCATGGCAAGATAAATGACATGATGTCATGGCAAGTATATAACAAAATGCATGCATGGTAAGCATAAAAAAAATGGCATGATTATAAAAATACCTAGATCTCTAATCTAAATGTCATCATCTAACATTATGTCAAATACAAAATATGACGTAAGCGGACCAACTCCTTCGAATGTGTCAAAACCTCAAACTTGACACACTTTTAGATTATATCTTACCATGTCAATTTTTTATCAACTTAAGAACTCAATTCTTTATTGGCGCACACTAAAAAAATCTTTCAAGATAAGATTTGAAGTTTCATTCTCAAAGTATCACTATACCTCAAAAATACTTTAAAGTGTCAACTTTATCATGGTTAAATTAATTACCCTTTCAATCTAAGTTTACACATCCTATACCCATCTAGTGTGAAGGGATCACACTCTTAGGAACTCAATACCTATTAAAGTTCCTTGAGTGTACTAGGTACTCACTAAGGATAACCTCCCTAGATACTTTTTGACTTTTTAGAAGCCTTTGTCATGTTAGTCTCATCAAAGTCAACCCTAAGAATAGTCTCTCTTGTGGCCTTAACTTGACTCCTTGATCTAGGCATAGTTTCATAGTCATATGGAACCCTATGGTATAAAGGCACACTATCCTTAGACTTTGGTTTGTAAATAGTTCTTGCCTATCTAACCCTATATTTTGTTTCTTAGACCCTTTAACCTCATTTGTCATCTTCCCGATCTTCTCCAATTTATTAAGTTTGGCTTTAAGACATGATTTTCTTTCTCTAATTCTCAATTTTTGATTTTTCATGTCTAGCTTGATTTCTCTTTCTAAGCATGTCTACCTTTCTTAAAATTCTTACCTAGATTACTCTCTATCCTCTAATCGTTAGGTAAAGTAGTAATTTAGAATTGTCCTTAGGTTTATCATTCTTCCTATTTTCATGATAATGAGCACTTAAATCATAATATTTAATTCTAGTATGTTTCTGATCATGAAACAAAGGAATTTCATTACAAAATGATACCTTAGGTTTTGCTTTAGAACTCCCCCTAGGTTTTGAGCTTCCTCCTTTATTCTTAGTTGACTTCCTTCGCCTTGGATATTGATTTTGATAATATTATCATTAGTTGCACAAGAAGCACACAATATGCTTTTTGTCGTTCTGAACCAAAGATCAGACTTTCTTTGGCTTCTCCTTTGCCTTGGATGCCACTGGAACTTTCTTCATTGTCAAGTTTGGACACTTACTTTTATAGTGCTCTTTTTCTCTACACTCAAAGCAAATAATGTAATCTTTATTTCTATCAATTGAGCTTGTTTTACCTCCATGAGTTGGGAGTGGGCTCTCTATACTCATTGAGGTGACACTAGCTTCCTCATCATAGATTCCGGATGTTGAGGGTTCCTCTTATTTCGTTGTCAACAACCTATCCTCCTCAATCCTTAAGGTGAGTACTTCTTCAATTTCCTCCATTTCGGATATTGAGCACCTCTCAACCTCCAAGTCCTCTTGTTATTGAGCCAATAAGCAAGCTCATCCTCCTCTTGTGCCGATGAGGGTTCTTCGTGAAGCTTTAGTAGTATCTTCCACAATTCCTTAGCATCTCGGTACGCATCTAAATTGCACAAAATGCATCTATCTTACACAAAATATCATTAGACCCCAAATCAGTCATACTTTTAGTTACCATATCATTAATATTTGTTGGTGCAGGGAGCACTAGATAATCGAATCTGTATTTTGATGTTGGCAAAGGTTTAAAGTTAAGTCGTTGAGGATTTGATAGGTTTTTTAAGTGCGCAGGAAAGTACTCGTAGGTGTAGACCGGATATTAGGCAGCAGAATTTTTAACGGATCAAGTGAACTGAACACCAAGCAGAGAAAGTCCAGATGGGTCAGGACTGAAAATCTGGCATGACAAACTTGATGGGGATCGAACATCAAGTCAAAGGAAGCCGACGCTAAATAGAGGAAGCCCAAACAGGTCAGCTAGACCAGAAGTTTGACAAAATGTAAGGAAAGTTCTGGAGATGAGAGGTCCTTCTAAAAAGGTCGTGAGGACGTGTCCTAGTTTTAGGACAAAGTGTTGATTCGGCTAAGAAACCAAGTCGGATTTCGAAGTAGAGATCAGACAGTTGCTTAACTGTCATATTTAGATCATGCATAACTTATAATTTATTGTGTTTTGCAAGGTTCAACCGAAAGGTAAGTTCGGTCAATCGAACGGTTTGGGCAACCGAACAAGTGTGTTCGATCGACCGAAAGCTGAAATGGCACATTAATCTGAGTTGGCTCAAAAAGTTAACGAGGTGATTGAATGTTGATATGGCACAGATAAGTTTCAAGGTGATGACATGACAGCTGAGGTGTCAAGGGATAAGCTTCAGAAAAGTTGATGTGGTTGGAGATAAACTTCGGGATGCTGACGTTGCGGTTGTACGATCAAAGATAAGTGCTGAAGTACTAGCGTGTCAGATGATGTGGCTGAGGATAAGCGCCAAGCTACTTACGTGTAAGAAGATCAGCTGCGAGGAGCTGACGTGTCAAAAGATCAAATATGAGGAGCTGACGTGAACAGGATCAAGTCGACCGAAGATAAGACTTGTTGATCAGTCGACCGAACTAGGGGATTGGTCGACCGAACAACACTTATAAAAGGAACCTCGAGTAGAGGGTTAGTGACATCAATTCCTCATCAAGCAATCTCTTCATTCGAGCAATCTCAACTACTCTACGCTACATCGCTCTCTCATGACTACTTCAAATCTTTAATTGTCGATAACTTGTGTATTTCTTTTCATTACTTATTGCATTTCATTTTAAAAGGGAATGGTAAAATATTACTGTAACCTTTTCAAATTGTAAGAGATTTCTCCGCCTTCGAAAAGATTTGTTTTCAAAAGGGGAAGATTAGTTGTTGCCTACTCGAAAGCGGTTAACCGAATCGCAGGCCTTTGAGTAGTAGTCATGGACTGTGAACCAAGTAAAAAGATTGTGTCATCTCTTGTGTGATTGAAACTTGTTTCCGTTACAGTTTAATCTCAAAAAGAAAATAAGTTTTTAAAGAGAATTTAAGAGTGATATGCATCCCCCCCCCTTCTTATCACTTCTCTTCGATCCTACAAGATTTTCGGATTTGCTCGGTCCTTTTTTTTCTGAGGAGTCTTCCTTTGCTATCCTTTGGGACTTCAAATCTCTCTATCAAGATGAATCATCTATCAATGTCTATCGGATGAAATGTTCCATCTGTGAATTTCAATCTTCAAAATTTCTTATTCCGAACTGTAGAGGTACAAATCCGAATCCGTCTTGGAGATCCATTCCGAAATCGCAACTTTTCTTCCTTCCTCTAGTGTTGTGCTCTTATGATGGTCAATCCGATGAAGAGCGATCTTGCTCTGATATCACTTGTTGGTATCAAAGGACTCAGGAATGCTATTGTTTCTTCTTCCTCTAGCGTCGGCTCCTCCGACGGTCAATCCAGTGGACAATAATCTTACTCTAATACCACTTGTTGGGACCGGTGACATCGTTAGAGGGGGTGAATAGCGATTCTCTTCGATTTGATCCATTATTTGTGCGCTCGTCTACAAAAGATTAGTACTCAGCGGAAATAAACATAAAAAACGAAACACAAGCACAAGAACACGAGATTTTACATGGTTTGAATCCCTTCGATTCCTACCCCACGACCTAGCGTCCGAGCAGTATTACCACTATGGCCTTTCTCCTTGCCAGATACCTTTTGGAGATGGAGAAACCTCTTATAAACATGTTCTTTTACAAGCAACAACCAAATACAAAGACAAGAAAATTAATACAATGTAAATAAACTATTTACACGAGATCGTTTCTTTGCTCGCATTATGCTTGCTTTAAAATGCCTCCTGAAAGTCTGAAATACAATAACACTTCCTCTCAAATCCTCTAAGAATTGACGTCGAAATCCTCCACGAAAACCCTTTTTATAGGGTTCAGGTCGGAGTTGAAAACCGCCTATCAGTCGACTACTAACTCCCACAAGTCGATTGTTCTAGCTAAATTTGAACGTTACACCCACAAAATGGCTCTTTCCAACTCAACATTGACAACAACAATCGACTATTATTCACTATTAGTTGACTTTTGTTGCATCAATCAAGTGTCTTAGCCAAGTTCAAAATTTCATATTTGTTGTAATAGTGTCATCAATCTATTACTCATCCTCAAGGACTAATATACCGTAAGTCCCTTTAAACCCCCTCAAATCCCAAATTTGAGGTTTAGGAGTTCATCAATCAATAGCTAGTCCGTAGCAGATACCTCTATTTCATACATACCAAGACTGAATTCTCACTTTGCCTAACATTCACCTCTAACTTAACAGGACTTCCTTTGTCTAACATCCACTTTTTTTTGTCTAGCATCTAGTCAACGTTGACCTAACTTCACCATTACTCTAATCAACCTTAACCTGCAGCAACTTTACCATTGTCTAACATCCGATACTTACCGGGACTTCACAATTACTTAGAATCCGATCAACCTTGACATATCAAGACTTCGCGTCTCGTGTTTAACATTCAATCTCGTGTTTAACATTTGATCAATCTTGACCTATTAGTACTTTGTTGTTAAACATTTGATCCTCGACTTGTTTGGACTACCCTCATTGACAAGTGTTCGGTCAAGCTTAACCTATTTGGACTTCACGTCTCATGCAAAGTGTTCGGTCCTCCATGACCCACTAGGACTTCGCCTTTACAAATTTTCTGTTAGACTTTCAACCGTCAAGTGTCTAATCCTCATGAGCCACTTGGACTTCACCTCTCATATCAACTCCTTATTGTACTTTCAACCGCTAAGTGTGTGATCAATCATGACTCACTTGGACTTCGTTCTTACCAACTTCCAACTGCAAGTATCTGGTCAACCGTGACCCACTTGGATTTCGTCCTTGTCAACTCTCTGTTGAACTTCTAACTGCCAAATGGTCGGTCAACCGTGACTCACTTAGACTTCTCCACTGTCAAGTATCTAGTCAACCTTGACCTACTTGACTTTTTCGCTCTCACATCAAATATATTGATCAAACATCGAAACCCAACTCGAACTTGGTCAACCTTGAAGAGGTGGATTGCTTCAACACTCTATAGCCAAAACACAATTATTAGAGCTCCATACAGAGTTTCATTGTTTGCTATGGTGAATCAAAACTTTAGTGACTTCCTAAATCCAATCCTACTCCATGGGTTTTTTTTGTCCAAAAATCCCTCATAGTGATTATTTCTGCAATTAAATTTGCGAAAAATACCCACTTGTTGCTGATTTCATTTAGAATACAACAACAACAACAACCAAGCCTTATCCCACTATGTGGGGTCAGCTGATTTCATTTAGAATACTAAACTAAATACAGTCATCTCTATAACCCAACACAATACTTGTCCCTCTATATCCAATTCATACATAATCAGTCTCAGAGGAAGTATGAATATAATCCAAATTGTATGCCCTTACATAATTAGCATCAAAGCAAGTTTGAATATAACTAAATTGTATGCCCTTTAAAGTATTCCAGCAGCTTCCTAGTTATTATCACAAGTGTGTGCACCAGTTTCTCCATTGGGGCACATCTCAACTTATCCCCATTAAGTGTATGGCTCACATAATAGACTGGACACTCCGATCCAACTTCCTTCTTCAGTAATGAGCCTAGAGCATGTACCAACACTGATAAACATATATGAGGTGAACCACTGATGGAAAGGCAGATGGCCCTCAAAGTGGAGTCAACTTGTCAGTTTCTCTAACTTTGACCTTCAATAAGCTTGTCAGAAGATATGTCACCATCTTATTCAGTATTAATTAATCCCACAAATTTAATTCCATGTTACCACTAATTATCATTTAAGATGTGTCACACCATCTCCTTGCTGCTTCAGTTTAGTGGGTGGCTACACACAAATCACATTTGATACCAGAAAGACAGATAAATTGATGTCGACAGAGTAAAAATTTTCACAAAAAATCAAAATTAAAATTCTTTACTAGCAATAAACTGATAGAGCCTATAGATTACACCTTGGAAATTTCACTAAGTTTGTAGCTTATTTTGTAAAATAAACTTCAAGCCAATAAGCTAAATTTTTACATGCCTGCTAGCTTTGAACATTAATAAAACAGCAATAGCAAAAAAAATTGTTCTCATGAATTAAAGTATATCTTACCTATAGGGAATATGCTGATGAGTTGAAGTGTCCCTGTACTTCTTGGCAAGGCCAAAATCAATTATATATACCTGTTCAGAAATACAAAAATATGTTACCAAGCAAAATATAGAATTGATAAGCAGTATAAATAAAAAAGAATAAACCCAACTACTGGTGCAAATGAAAAGAAGAAATCACAGACCTGATTAGCTCGTCTACCAAGCCCCATTATAAAATTATCTGGTTTAATGTCTCGGTGGAGGAAGGACTTTGAATGCACAAATTCCACTCGATTTAACTAAAGTGAGACAACTAACGAAGTCAGATACTACAACAAGGTGTTTGATATTCAGATCAAAGTTAATTATCAATATAAGAAAAAAATTAATGTTCAAGCTATTGCAGCAAAATATTAAGATACTTCAATTGAAGGACACTGTCCCATGGTTGACAAAATGGAGTGAAGGACCTTAACTCTGCAAAGGGGAAGCAAGAATATGATAGATATCCTCCACAAAGAGAAGGAAATTTTGCATACATAAACAGAGGGAAAATTGAGGAAATAAGTACTATCTTAGGTACAGACATAGCAAACAAATTATTATGATGGCAGCTGCAAGGATTCACTAAGCATGTTCCAACAACAGAAAGTATGGTTGCAATTTTATCATGTCAATTCAGAAACACAAGTTGCATAAAGGTATACCATCTGATCTGCAAGCATCAGAACAGTCTTCAAAGACAGCTTACGGCTGCAAAAGTTGAACAGGTCTTCAAGACTTGGTCCCAGTAAATCCATTACAAGGACATTGTAATCGCCCTCAACGCCAAACCATCTCACATTAGGAATTCCAGCTGATGAGGAAATAGAAGAAAAAAAAGTGAGAAGAGACTTGAAAACTGCTTGAAGCATGAATCAAATCAAATTTTCCATTACTTCCTCCTTGCAGGATCCTATACAGCTTTGATTCATAAAGCAGCTGAGGATGCTTAGTCTTGACATTCTCCTGTTAAATAGAAAAACACATGGTAATGAGAAAAAATATTCAAACCCTGACAATGTTAATAAAACTTTGTAAATGTTTGCTCCACAGAGATGAGAGGAGATGAAGGGAGAAGAGAGGAAAGGAGAGACAGGCGAAAACTTCCATCCTCATTTATCTGGTTAAATAAAATAAGAAGGGATAGGAATATGGGAATTGAAATCACACCCTTACCCTCTTGTTCTTACTCACCTCACCCTCTTTCTCTCGCACCCATCGCCCAAGCCTGCTGCCTCCTCGATCTCATCCTACCCAACTTCCCTTCCCCGCTCACGCTTGTGCCCACCGCTAAAGTGTCCCCTTCCTGAGCCTCATCAAGCCTCATTGCCCTTGACCTCTCTCATCGTCCAGCTCTCAACCTTTAGGCGCCCACGCATTCATCAACATCACTTGAGCTCATGACAATAGAGGGAAAAATAGGCTTTTGCTCGTCAACAGACAGCTCATGACAACAGTTGGCATGCACAAAGTGGAGATTTTGGCGATGTAAACTAGGTGAGTGCATCAAATTTTGTACTCTCCTCTTTTTTCCTCACCTTTGGACAAACACGACTTCAAAGAGACTACTCCAAGTAAATTCAGGAAAAGAAAAAAAGAGTGAAAAGCAAGTTTTCTTAGGACATTTGGCTCAAGATTTATCGGTTCACACTAAAAGTGACTAGAGATTAACTCATAAAATGGTCATTTTCAGTTACAATACAAGGTTCATACATTGATACTGCTCTCTGCATGGGAGTGCCTTGAAAACTAGGTTCATCTTTTCCAGGAAATGACTTAGAGATAGTATGAACGTAACTGGAATGATCTTATTTTGACATTTTAGTCCCTTGCTAAAGCAGCAATATCCACAGAACCATGGTTGTTAAATTCCCTAATTGACTAGAAGACTCATACAAGATTAAGAAGTTCATGTAGACCAAAGTTCTTAGCCATAAACTCACAAATTTAGTATAATTTTGTGAGTCAGATCAGTGCTTATTGGTTCGGGTTTCATCCTTGTTCTTTCGGAACCCACCATTTTGTCACACCAAATTGATAACCCAAGTTTCACATTTTGCCATCTTTTCTTCTCGTCTTTCATCATCTTCTTAATCTCTTAACCACTTCCAAATTTCCTTTCCATCATCTCATACTTTCTTCTAAAATCTTCTCTTTTCCTCTCATTTTCACCATCTTCTTCATCTTGCTACTTGTTGTGTCTTTTTTCGCCATCATCTCTTAGTTTCTTTCAAAATATTTATCTCATAGCTTCTCATCAGACTGTCATTTCTTCTGTTCGTTTGTCACACAAACTTGTCATTCTCCAATCTTTGTCCATTTAAAATATTGAAGTGAAATTTCAACTTGTATGTTGCTTTGCTTATGATCTAATCTATTGATTTTAAACTTTTGTTTGTTTAGTTAATGACAAGATTTAAGCTTATATTTGGATTGTGTGATGCATGGAAATTATTTTACTCGGTGATTAGTGATGATTTATTTTAACAAATACCACTATGACTCTACGGCCTGAATCTTAGATTTGATCCCATGGAACCTCATTCGTGTCTATATAGGAGAACCAATCTGACAATCTTGCACACAGCTAACAGAAGTTTGCCAAGCAAAATCTGCCCCTACTGAAAGCACGCCTGCAAGTCTAGTTCATGACATAAAGGCCAACCAAAAAAGGCTTTTATTCATATAACATGGCTTTTAGCAAAATGTCAATAACCTGAACGACATTTCTTAATTGCATTTATGAGGTCAAACGAGTGAATATTAATTAAATATGTTAGCCAATACCCAACATATCTAGGAAGACAAGAGTCACTCTCAGGAATAATCAGAAGAATATTGATATTAACAATAATTATCAACCGAATAGCTAAAATTAACAAATTAACCAACAGCAATGTAAACAGAGAAAAAGTGCATCACAAAATCCAGTAAAGTGTATGTATTTAAACCAACATTCCAAGAGCATAAGCTCATTAAATCGCAGGAGTAATACATACGAGTTTAATTGCGACTTCCTCATTGGTTTGGATATTAGTACCTGCAAACAACACGGCAAGTAGAAACACCTTCAAAAGAGCAAACTTCAAGAATTGTAGAAACAAAAAATCCACAAGCAGAAGCTCGAGAGAATCAAGGGGAAACATCCAGAAATATAACACAAATACCTAAATAGATCTCGCCAAACGAACCGCTTCCGATCTTGCGACCAAGGCGAAACTTGTTCCCAACGCGAGGCTCCATCCGACCAAAGCCACGACCACCCCCACCCGATTCAAACTCTAACCCTGGGAGCAAAAAAAAACTCCTTTTTCACCCGACGAAAGAGAGACCGGACCAATCAACGTCGCGCGCGCAGTAGGCCTTCGGTTAACAAGAGCGCTCAAAAATTAGGGTTTTCGGGTGGGGGAAGGGAACAGGAGGAAGGGGCCGTGATCCTAAGATGGCGTGATCCAGTCGCAACAGGGGCAGGAGGCAAGGCAAGCCGTTGCCATCGCTCGCTCACTTTCTCTGGCGTGGGAAAAAGAAGAGCTTTTCTTAGAACGTTGCCGGTCGGGGATGGGCACACGAACACGGACGAGATGGGGAGGTGGGGGCGCAGTTGTCGCTTCGGAACCGGATAAGCTTACCCTGCACTAGCACGAAAGGGCAGCATTAGTACGGATGATTTGTTTAAATTAATTTTAGGAAAAATTCTCATTCGCACGTTAAAATTGAGAACTGATGGTGACTACCTATTTCGCCGAATACTCTGGGTAAAATTTAATCATGATCTTAATTTTATGTTTTAAGTGTAGGCAAAAAAAAAAAAAAAAACTTGATAATTGTAGGTGTAGTAATAAAAATTCAAATAGATATATGAGAAATAGGTCGAAATATTAAATATTTGGCATAAGAAAATTCGAGTAGGTCAAAAATTTAAGACTCTGTCCGTAGAAGAAAGTCGAGAAGTGAATTATTGATACTGTAAAGTCTTAATAAGGAGATTGAATGCTAGCATTTGATTAAGTGAGGCAGCCGTTAACCATGAAAGACCTTAAACAAATAAATAAATAAATAATACCGTCAATGAAGAAAAAAAAATAGGACTAAATTGATCGTCAAATTTGATGTCATCTGATTAATCATTATTTTTTTTATTTTATGAAAGACCTGAAAGCTTCTTACTATAATGAAATCCTAAAGGTAACAAAGAATTGGTAGCATGCTCATACATTGGAGAGAGTCAAATGCATATGGGACTAGACTTTTAAGGATTCAATTTTAGAAAAAAAAAAGAAAAAAAGTTTATATTAAGTATCCAAATTTTACAATCTTTCATAGATATGCCTAATTTAATCAACATTTTAATCATCATGATATATCTAATTCAATTTTAGAAATGATCATATATTTAAGATGTCAATCAACTAAAAAAATCTTTCAATCATTATTGGTACTTGAGTCAATTAAGTAATCAAAAGTCGTATAAAAATAGATGAAAGGTTTTTATTTAGGCAACTATCAACTATTAGTCGGCTAATACTATGGTTAGTTAATTAATATTTTGTTTAATTGATTGTCTAAACCATGAATCATAAATCACAAATCAAGTAGGTATTTTATTCTAGAGTTAGCTAATTAGTCGATTGTCAACTAAATCATGGATTGGTCTTAGTATAGAAATGAAGAAGGTTTTATTTAAGGAAGTAGTGTGTTTTTTTAATTAATACCATGTATTCAATTTTTTCAGACGATTAATTTTGAGAATGATTAATTTAATTTTATATTAAAAAAATTATTCGTCATTAGAATAAATTTGAAAGTACTCATAATAGGTGTCATAATAATCCAATAATCCAACACCTCAAATGATGAAAAAGAAAAAAATATTTTATAATATATTATAATTAATAATTAAATCATAAATATTTAAAAAATTATATAAATGCTCAACCACTATACCGTAATCAAGTAATCCGAGGCTATTTAAGAGAGTAATTTATTGAGCAATTAATTATGACCAATCCAATTGACTAGATAGTCATATTAATTTATTGAACAACAATAGTAAAAAACAGTCGTTGATTTCACATTAGAAAATCTATCTACGTACAACAGTCGTATGCCTATAGACTATCGTGTAGACGGTCAATTGTGGCAACCTTAAAATACAAAAGTAGACTAGAAAATTATTAAAGGGTCAAAGCTATAAAAGGACCTCAAAATAACTACTAAAAGTGCATATATTTTTGCTCTCAAGCACAATTCTACTTGTTCTTTGAAGTTTTTAACTCTTTCTTCTTTATTGTGCTAAATTCTAATCTTTTAAGAAGAAGAAGTGTATGTCATTTCTCCACCTCTAAATTTTTGTTGAGAAAGAAAAAAAAAATGAAAGTTTGAGAAGCGATTCATGAATCATAGGCCGAGTAGAAATTTAAATGACTAGTGAACCATGTTAAATAGATTGTTTGATTGATTTGCATATTTCTGTCTTGAATTGCTATGTTTATATTTGCCTGCTACAATAATTTTTTATATAAACAAATGGATTCAAATTCACCCTCTCTAACTTCTTTTGATCGCAACTCTAAGGGTGTGTTTAGTTTAATTTATTATATATAATTTTAGTTATGTGGTTGTAATCAGTAACCTTAGTTAAAGATTATAAGAAATAAAACATAATCTAATTTCTTTAATTCAATTTAGATAATCCAACAATCTAATTTAACATTTTATTGATTTACTCTTCTTCCTCCTCTTCTTCTTCTAGGTTTTGGTGGGTTTGGAGAAGAACTGTGGGACGACGTATTAGACGGTGAGATTGATCTACTCCTGTTGGATGAGGCTGGTCATCCCATCATGGGCTTAGTGGAAGAGATGACGTCTTTGTGTCTTTATTGCTGTCGATAAAGTGGGAAACCAAGGTCGAAGAAGAGAAAGAGTAGCTTCGTCCCCCGCCATCACTAGTCTTAGTTTTTGTCCACAGATTTCTTATTTTCACCAAGGACGCCTTCAGGCAGATCCTTATCGTCATTGCTGCCACCTAAAAGCTAGTCGGCGAAGGATCCCGACGAAGAAATCGAATGTCGGCCGCTATGGTCGCCACGAGGCTCCACCATCCCGAGCCTCATCATCGTGGAAGTAAAGTAAGTCCCGACCGCTTATTGTATTATCCTTGTTCAAGAAGTCAAGAACTACTCTCGCGACATTCCCAGCCGCTATTCCCTTCCTCCTCCTCCTCCTCGTTTTCCCTTTCGTCGCGCTCCTCCTTACCTTTGCGATCCTCGCTCGCCTCAAAACGACACAGATCCCCCTCACAGGGCGACACATGCTCGTCTCTGGCGGATCTAGCGGCATCGGCATCACCCTTGTGCGTCGCGTCGTCACTGAGGGAGCCCACGTCTCCATCCTCGTGTGAGATCGCTCCCGCCTCGCCGACGCATGAGAAACCATCCGCCTCTCTACTGATGTCGACTTCGCGGTTATCGCAGTTGATGTCTGTGATGCCGAGGGAATCGCCTGCACCCTTGAAGTCGCCGACTCGTTGACGTCCAAGGTTATCAACAACCATCAAGTGGAAAAAAATCAAAGGATAATTTTGAGAAAAAAAAAATCTCGGAATCATGAAAAACCTTATACTTCCGAGGTATTCCAATTTCGAGTTTTTATTCCCCATTTGACGACATAACAAGCATATTCTATTATTAAGAATAGTTCGTAATTTAAATCAAATAAATTTTTTAGATAATCTTAATAGATAATCTTTATACTTAGTTATCTATTTATTATGTAGCACTTTAATTCTTAAGTCTTATAGAGCAAAAGTAAAAGGGTGTATTTTTTTCCAAATTATTAAGAGACGTTGATTATTTTATTTATTTTTATCAGGAGGACATTCCATCTTACTTGTTCAACTAAGTACAATTACTCAACTAACAGTATTGTTCAATACTATTCATATTTTTATCTCCCATCTAAATACGTGCATAGTGATAGTTACAATTTTATAATTATTATTATGTGAATTAAATTTTGTTAATCTATTATTCATATTATAATAATTATAAAATCATAATTATTACAATTAAAATGATACATTCATGATTTAGGGAAAAAAATGTCATTTTTATTTTTTCCAATCTTATATGGATAATTAGTTGGTTGGATACTTGATCGAAGAGTCGAGGGTTTCAGTATTGAGAAAAAATAAAGGTACTCAACCAATTATCAGGACACACCTATTTTTTTTAAAATAAAAACTAAAATAGCTTTCTTCAATTCACTGATTATCTAAATACAAGTCGAATATAGTCTAATTGACTAAAAGGTTGACATCCATTTTCATTTAAATGAGTCTACTACACATATTCAAATTTAAATACAGAGCCATAGAGATTGATTGAGGTTAAACAAGCATTTTATTTTAATAGATCTACACAACTAAAAAATAAATGTTTGAGACCATGGATGGGTTCACGAGGCATGGTATCAGAGTTGTGGTTTAACCTCTGGATGCTTATTAAGGTGAAATGATCATTTTACCATGTACACTTTTTTTTTATAAAAATATAAGTATGAGGTTGTAGATAGGTTCTTAAGAGGACATAAATAGGTTCTTGAGACCTCTAAAACACATTAGTGATCTCAGACTTTATTTTTGACATATGGGGTGAAATAATCTACCTTGCTAAAAAACGTAAGTGTGAAAGCATATGTAAGTATATGATAAGTATAATGTATGATTCGGACATGCTAGATGCAGAGCCGGCCCTGGGCCAGGGCTACCAGGGCCCCTGCCCAGGGCCCAAAAATACCAAGGGCCCTGAAAAAATTGTCGAAAAAATTCAAAGTTTTAAATTTTTTTTCCTGGTATTTCTAGTTAG
>JBBUKS010000035.1:7464962-7475373 GCA_038050645.1 Hedychium gardnerianum
TAGGCATTTAATCAAACACCTTTCATGCGTGCACCATTTGAGCTAAATTACATGGCATTTGTCTAGGTGGAATACAATTTCATTACAATTTAATCCCAATTAATTCAACCTACATATTTAACAGTTTCAATCACATTCAAATTTGATACAACCCTTCATCCTTACCTCTATCTAAATTTGATCAAACCGAACATTCCAACAGTACCCATCAATTCATGCAACACAATCCATAGTTACACAAATCTAAAACCATAGCACCCAAAACTAAATTCTCACCGTAACCTCACCTCTGATTTGCTGGCCGGAACAGTAACCCACAACACCGAAATTGGCTGGAATTTGATTGGAACAGAACTCAAGCAATGAATCTAGCCAATACAGTGGCTGTGCTGATCAGTGGCAGCTATTACAGTTGGTCGGCAGCACTGTGATGACTGGAGCAAGATGATTTGATCACAACAACCTCCACATTCAGTCGGACATTCATGGAGCTGGCCGGCGGCAGTCGAATCTGGAAGAGCAGTGGTTGCTTTGATGAGGGGAAGCGGGGAAGAGATCGATTGGCCTCTCCTAGGATCTCCCTACTTGCTGTGGTGGCCAACGCAACCAAAGAGGGCCACGGTGCTCCGGGAGGTGGCGACGGCCGACTGGTCGGAGAAAGAGGATGAGGTGGAGGAGGCTTGCGGCGTTGATCGAAGGAAGAGGAGGGTTTAGGGTTCGGTAAAGGAGAAGAAGAAGGAAGAGGCGGCGGTGAGGAGATCGAGTGAAGCTCGGGAAATCGATGAGGGAAATAGAAATAAACTTAGGTTTTAATATTTATCCACCTAGGTATAATTTCCATCAACTCCTCAAATTATAGATATCCCAAATAGGCCCCTTTAAAGCCTATATTTTATATCCCCTTAAACTTCTCCAATTGACTCCAAATTAATCCCAGAAAATTTCTAAAAATTCCTAAATTTCTCCACTATTTTATAATAAAATTCTTAGATTTTATTTCCATTTATTTCTCTATTTATTAAGTTTTTCGTGTATTTTACACCCAATATCAAAGAGTTTACTAACAAACTCCTTCCAAACAATCCCAAAATCAAACCACGCAATTATATCATCAAATAATAACTCAACATGTAAGAAAGCAACCCATACAAAAGTAAAAACCTAAAGTTCATGTCGGCATGGCTCAATACCATAAATAAACATCCAAAACCAAAATACAAAGAAAACCAAAACCAACATAGAGTTCACTTATTACAACATCATAACAGAATCCAAATGAAATAAAGTATAACCAAAATGCAAAAGCGAAAGAAAAACCCTCCAAGTGACCGGGACAGGCATACTATAATCTTCTGGTGACAGGTAGAAAATCTAGCTGATACCTTAGTAAAAATGAACATATACAAAGGGTAGTGAGTCCAAATGACTCCGCGGGTATAAGAAAGATAGTCCATGATAATAATAATAGTAGGGGATCAAGGAAACATACAGTCTCATGGGAAGTACTCTATCATATATATATGACCATGTACTGTACATAAGAATAATTCTGCAGAAGTATAGTCCAACATCTTTATACAATATAACGATATAAATTTACCATTCTAACTCAGTCATATATTAGGTATAAGACCTAACTCCAACACATGGGTACTATCTCAGACATAGGTGGGTTAACTAAACATATGTACATAAGTCCATCAAATGCACAGTCATCACATGCAAGTGCAACATAAGTTAAATGCATATGCAACACACATCAAATGCATATGTAAAGCATGATCACTCTAGCATACCTCTCCAGCTACCACGACATTTGTGTGGCTGAGAGGGGCGGGACGGTTACACTGATCACACTCCAGCTACCACTACATTGAGTGGCCGAGTGGTCAGGATGCAGGGTAGCTATCTAGCTACAACAAGAGGCCTATCTCCACGATGCTCCAGCTACCACTACCTAAGTGGCCGAGCGACAGGATAAGATAACTGCTCCACTCTAGACACCACTACCTAAGTGGTTGGTAGGAATATGACTGACAACTCTCTCGACCACAAGGGAGATAATGATCGTCAGCATGCAATGGTATGGAGTGCAAAATAAAATGAACATCACACACAGATGAAATGAGCATCACATGAAGGTAAATACCATAATACAGTGTCATAAACTCACATAGGGTGGACACTTATGAAACACACCATACACGTGTGTAACGACCTACGATGCATACCATACACGCATGCACCCAAATGTGATACACACCACACACGTGTGTACCACTACCAATTACAAATAATGAACAGAACGAGACTGCATGGATAATAATAGACTATCATAAGAGCAAGCATCTAAGTATTAATGTCAAGAAAATTTGAATAGATCTAAGGTAACAAGACTACCTATCAAAGCTATAATATTCATGCACTAAGTTCAAAGTTCTAAAAGAGTCAAGGATAGAAGTACTCGCCTCAAGAGATAGATCGTGCTATAGAAAATCCTTAGAGCTGGCGCTCTATCTCATATCCCGAGCTTATAAGTAGCATTACAAAACTACTTTAGTGTCAGAACGTAAACAAGAATCAACACTCACTAATTAACATAAGTGAATTAATCATCCATTCATTCTTGTTTAGCTAACCCTTTGTTCAACAGCTTAAGGAGTTAAAATTTCTAGGTATCGGTATATATATAATTTTCAATACCTAATTATATGGATTCGAATGGATATAAATTTTAGACTTAGAGATTTGTTACCCTAATTCATTTAACATATCTCATATCATTCCCCAACTAAATTTTTCAATCCATTAATTACACATAAACCCTAGAAGTTAAGTCTAGTATCTTATCATCAAGTATATGAACTCCAATTCCTTCAAGGTTTGTTATCCCAATCCAATTAACAAGGAATATAAATATGAGAACACCCTCTAATTCCACATCTTAATCGAAGATGGTATCCTAAGAGATCATGTACATTAGTCCTTGAGTTAAATTCAAGCATACTAACTTATGGACATGCATGAGGTAACATCACTACACAATTTCCAATTTTACTTCAAACCCTAAATTCAATCACACCTTCAACCTTACTTCACAATTGTAGATGTATGTGTATGAATAATCTACATCCAATTCACATAACAAAACACCCAACTTACCATTAACCACAATTAATCCTCCAAAATTTTCTTTCAACATAAATCATAATTCAAGGGTGTAGTTAAGTAAGAATAATCCTACACCATCATGGCAAATAAAATTCATAAAACTACAAGTAAGTGAGCCACAAACCGAACCATAAAGATTAAGCATAATCATCCTAGATTGTTTGGGTAACTTAAACCCTAATATCAATTCAACAAAGTCAAACTAACCATCAATTAGTTCTAATCACAACTCTACTACATTTAGGTATTCATCAGCCCCACATATCATCAATTCCAAACCTTCATAACTTTAGATCAAAGCAAGTAAACTCACAATTACATAACTTACATCTCAACTAAATCATCATTCGATAAACAATTACTACAACCAAATTCAAATACCAAAACTTCCCAAATTATCACTAAACTTTCCCTTACCTGAATTGGTGGGCTACCGGTGATGGAAAGATTTCTCATAGTGGCCGGAAATCAGTAACAACAACTGAAAATGGCCAAACCGTACCTGTCGAAACTCCCACAGCTAATCACAATAGCAACCCTATAGGAAACAGTTGAAAGCTTAAACTGATCATAAATTTGATACTAAATCAATCCTAAACATCACTCATAAACATTTACCTCAACTGGTGGTGGCCGCTGACAGGCCTCAGATGGCCGGAATAGAAGTTCTGGCCAGAACAGTGCTGTGGCAGTGGTTAGACGACATTGTGCTGTGGCACTAAAGTGATCGGAGCAGCGGTGAGGATAGGTTGGCCAGAGAAATTGGAAGGAAACCCGATCTGCCCTGGATGCCCAATTGCACCGGAGCAGTAACAACCCGTACCAATACTGGCTAGAATACTAGGTTCTGTCCAGAGCAAATGGAGCTGGCCGGCAACTCTGGGATGACCGGAGCAGAAAACACCGTAACACCTGCCATATATCTTCCCTAGATCTAGACGGAGCAAAGGATTCGGGGGCAGGGGGTGGAGACTTTAGATAAGAAAAAGGGAGAAGGGAAAAGGAATCGACGACCTCCTAGCCTAGGATGGTGACCGACGCAATCGAAGAGGGCGACACCAGCGGCGAGCGACGAGCGACTTTGAAGTCGGGGAAAGAGGGGATGGCGGCGATTTGGAGTCGGGAGTGAGTGATCGGGAGAGAATTGGGTGAGTGATAAAATAAAACCTAGGTTTTAGATTAAAACTTAGGTTAATTAAAACTATCAACTTCCATTTAATTGATATTCCAAACAGACTTTATAAAAGTCTATTATTTATATTCCCGTAAACTTTTCCAATTAGCTCCAATTAAATCCAGAACAATCTCCAAAATTTTCCAATAAATTCCATAAATTTTATTTCCATATTTACACATATTATTTTTTTATTTTAAATTTCCGTATTTAACAAAACCAACAACAACGTGGCCTCTTGGGTTTTTCAAACTCAATATCTTATTTTAATTGTTAGCAAGAATTTTATAAATGACAACATCAATAGCTTCTATCCAATATTATCATTTCACCGTCAATATTGATATAATTTATATGTAAAACTGAGTTTCATAAAAAATTACAAACCTTTGTTAAAAATATGACAAATATAAAATATCAAACAAGAGTTAAAAATTTCAGTTTTACAAATTCCAGTTCACATGAGGAAAATTATCTACACCAAGGCTAAACAAGCCAAATTTGATGTCTCACACACTTGCAGATTAAGGAATTACTTCCCATCCCAATACTAAGGGAGCTTCAACTTGGTTGGGGTATAGGGCTTGTCCAATCCTCGTATATAAACCTGTGTGTGATGCAAATTAATGTAAGCAAATTGCAATAACCTAATGTATGATTTATACAAGAAATTCAAGCAATAGTACAGGTGGGAGCACAATTAGTATATCAGTTATTGGACAGTTATAAGTTGAGCAACAAATTTTTTGCTTGATTCATGAAGCTCACTACAATCAGAATCTCATCCAAAATGTAGTATGCCTATAAATTTCTTTATTCAGTCAATAAAGGGAATCATTTTATAGAGGTCCATGTGATTTACAAAATGATGATGATAATAATAATAACAATACAAAATTATAAAAATAACATTACTTTGTAATACAAGATATGTTGGTGCTGATTTTTTTAAAAAGAGCACCAACGTTGGTGCTGTTTTTAAAAAATCAGCGCTAATGTAGTGCTGTTCATTGGTTCTATTTAGAACGTGGTGTTATTTTGTTCAAAACAATACTATGTTGGTGTTATTTTGAACAAAATAGCATCACGTTGGTGCTTTAATTTGAACCATGATTATTTAGAGATAAATTATATAATTTTTATAAATATATAAATTAAATACATTGAGACGAATTGATTCAAATTTAATTATTTTTTATATCTTATTGCTATTGTAAACTTACTCTATTAAATTCACTAGCTTAATCGACCCAACCTAATCAACCTAAATAGATAAATATAACCAACTCTAATGAAACATTTGAATCAACTAGAGTAATCCCCATTCGATAAAGTTGAATGACCCATTTAGACCAAGTATATTGTAGAAATTAAAATCTCAATAAATCCAAAGCAACAAAAAATCCTTAATCATTGAATAACAATCATATACATAGAATTTAAAATTACAACTTCTATGTCCTTCTATCAATGAACTACAAAATTAATAAACTACAAAATAAATCATGATTTGCATGCACACCCTTATATGGGCGATGATGGGCGATATTCGATGTGGATGATCTAACGCGATCAAAATATTTTTTTTTATTTCCCTCTCTTATCTGCAGACAATAACTCTCTTCTCTCTCCTTTGATTTGCATGCAAGGTGGTGCTGATTTATAGAAACCAACACTAGTACAAACTAGCACTAAAAACTTTGGTACTGATTTGTACAAACCAGCACCACCAAGGTGGTGTTGGTTTATATAGACCAGCACTAAGGTGGTGCTGGTTTGACCAGCACCACCTTGGTGCTTGTCTATAGTGTGGTACTGATTTATAGAAATCAGCCCCAGTATAAACCAACACTAAGAACTTTAGTATTGGTTTGTACAAACTAGTACTAAGGTGGTGTTGGTTTGTAGAAATTAGCATCATCGTGGTGCTGGTCTATACAAACCAACACCACCTTGGTGCTAATTTATATAAACCAGCACCAATACAAACCAACACCAAGAACTTTGGTACTGGTTTGTACAAACCAGCACTACCACTTGGTGCTGGTCTGTACAAACTAGCACCACCTTGGTGGTGCTGATTTGTACAAACCAGTATCAAAGTTCTTGGTGCTGGTTTATATTAATGCTAATTTCTATAAATCAGCATCACCTTGCATGCAAATTAAAGGAGAGAGAAGAGAGTTATTGCATGCAGATAAGAGAGGAAAATAAAAAGAATGGGTTTTGGCCGCGTCAGATCGTTCACATCGGATGTCGTCCACCGCCGCCCATATAAGAATGTGCAGACTATCCATTCATATATATCAGAGTTCTCTTTTCTTTTATTTCCACCATTTTCATACTTTTTTCTCATCAATTATTTCTTCTATTTAATTTTAAATTCTTTTATATTATTAATTATAAAGTTCTTCCTTTTTCTTTGTTTATAATTTTCCCCCCTTCTTTTTATTAAGCGTCTTCGATCAAAATATTAAAATCATAATTTCTCATATACTATATATTATATATACATTATATTATAGACTTTATTAATTGAGTTTAAAATCTAATAATATACATATTGAATATATACTCAAAAAGTAAATTTTTATTTATTAAATAAATAAGATAATATTTAAGGTAATTATCTTAGGATATCTTTCAAACATAATATATTCTTACTTGGCCTAATGTCAATTGCCTTGGTATATAATACCACAAGTTTCTACATGTCTCTCAAACTTATTTTGTGGTAGAGCCTTTGTTAAAGGATCTGTAAGATTTCTTTCGGTGGAAATTTTCTTAATTTATATTTTTTTCCTACTTATGGTCTCCCTGATCAAGTGAAACCTGCAAAGCACATGTTTAGATCATTGATGAAACTTTGACTTGTGCAATGGCCCCATTGTTGTTGTAGTAAACTAGTAATGCTTTAACAATGCTCTAAACCACTCTATGTTTAGTGACGAACTTCTTGATCCAAACCGCTTCCTTTGCTGCTTCAAAATCCGCAATGTAATACTGCCTCAGTGGTTGAATCAACAACGATTTTTTGTTTGGAACTTTTTCAACTTATTGCGCCTCCATTTAAGATGAATATATATCCAGACTGAGACTTGGAGTCATCCTTATCCATCTTAAAGCTGACATCAGTATATCCACGTATAATCATATCACTTTCTTTATATACCAAGAATAAGTCCTTAGTTCTTTTTAAGTATTTAAGGATTACATTAACAGCCACCCAATGATCCATATCTGGATCTGACTTATATCTGCTTGTGACACTCAGAGCGTATGATACATCGAGCCTAATACATAACATACATGATTGATCCTATAACTAATGCATACGAGATCTAACTCATGTGAATCCTCTCATCTTGTGTGCTCGGGCATATAGACTTCCAAAGGTGAATCCAGTGTCTCATGGGAAGAAATCCTTTCTTAGATTCATCCATGCTAAATCGTTTTAGCACTTTATCTATGTATATAGACTGTGAAAGACCAAGCAACTGTCTTGATCTATCTCTATAAATCTTGATCTCAAGGATATAGGTTGTTTCTCTCATGTCTTTTATAGAGAATGTTTTAGATAACTAAACTTTAATTGACTGTAGAACAGACACATCATTTCGTATGATCAATATATCATCAACATATAGCACCAGGAACACGACCGCACTCCCACTAACCTTCATGTACACGTAGAGTTCGTTTGGATTTTGTGAGAAATCAAACTCTTTGATTACCTCATCGAAATAGATGTTCTAATTCCTGGATGCTTGCTTCAGTCTATAAATGGACCGTTGAAGCTTACATACTCATTTTTGTTAATAGAGTTGAAACCCACGGGTTGTATCATATACACATCCTCAAATAGATTTTCATTGAGGAAAGTTGTTTTCACATCCATTTGTCATATCTCATAATTGTAATGAGTTGCTATGGCTAGGAGTATCCGAATGGATTTAAGCATGACTACTAGTGAAAAGATTTCGTCATAATCAATACCTTATTTTTGATGATAGCCTTTTGCCACTAATCTTGCTTTATAGTTAATCACATTACCATCCATGTCAATTTTCTTCCTGAAAACCCACTTGCACCCATAGGTGTTATACCTTCAGGTGGGTCCACCAAGTTCCAAACTTAGTTTTCATACATGGAATCCATTTTCGAATTCATGACGCTTAACCATTTATCCCTTTTTGAACTTTGCAGAACTTCTTTATAGCTAGTAGGCTCCTCATCCTCAATGAACAACACATTTTTGATTCACTTATAAGAAATTCATAGCTCTCGAGAATTTGACGTGTCCTACTAGATCTACGAAGAGGCGGTGTATTAACAGGTTCAGCCATTACCTCATCATTTGTGTAATTAGCTGTGTTTCTTGATTAGGCATATTGTCTATTGGAGTCTCTTGAACTATCCCAAGTTCAACCTCACTCACTATTTTCTTGCAAGAGAAACTCTTTCTCTAAGAATATAATATGTCTTGAGACAAACACTTTTTATTCTAAGGGATAATAAAATTGATAACCCCTTATTTTCTTAGGGTAACTAATAAATAAACACTTATCAGACTTAACATCTAGCTTATCTGATACAGTCCTCTTCACATAAGCAGGACAACCCCATGTTTTCAACTAAGACAAAAAGGGTTTCGTTCCAGTCCATATCTCTTATGGAATAGTAGAGACTACTTTAGTTGGGATTCTGTTTAGCAAGTAAACAGTCGTCTCGAGTATGTAACCCCAAAAGAATTTGAGAAGATTTACATGATTCATCATCGATCTAACCATGTCCAATAAGGTTCAGTTTCGCCTTTCTGACACGCCATTGTGTTGTGGTATGTATGGTGGAGTCCATTGAGATAATATGTCATTGTCCCTCAGATAATCCAGAAACTCTTGACTTAAGTATTCGCCACCTCGATCTGATCAAAATATTTTGATACTTTTGCCAAGTTATTTATCTACTTCATGTCTAAATTCTTTGAACTATTCAAAGACCTTAGACTTGTAACTTAATAGATACACATACCCAAATCGTGAGTGATCATCAATAAAAGATAATAAAGTAGCTATAACCTCCTCGTGCATGAGTTGCATGGGTCCACATACATCGATATGTATATGGCCCAGTATATCATACTCTTGTTTACCTTTTCCTTTAAAAGGTAACTTAGTCATCTCGTCTTTTAAGCATGAAGCATATGTATCAAATGAATTTAATTCAAAAGATTCCAAAATGCCGGTCTTTTGTAATTCGGTCATGCGTTTCTTGCTTATATGGCCAAGGCGACAATTGTTGGTGCTGGAAGCATCAGCTAATCAAACCTATGTTTTGATAGATGACAAAGGTTTAAAGTTAAGGTTTGTTGTGATATGATGAATCTGACTGAGTGTGTAGGAAGCTCAAAGTCCTAAGGGAACTTAGGCAAGGTGAAAGTCCTAGTTGAAACTAGGCAACGAAGTCATGGTCCGAGGACTGGGCAAGAAGTCCTGGTCTGGAGGACTGGGCAAAAGTATTGGTAGATTGAGGACACCTGGCAGAAGTCCTTGGGGTCGAGGACACTAGGAGGAAAGCCTTGGGGGTCAAGGACACCAGGCATAAGTCTAGGTGGGTCGAGGATCAGATGTTTAGCGAAAAGTCCCGGAGGTCAAAATCGAATGCTGAGCGAAAGTCCAAATAGTCAGGAGGTCTAGATGTTTGGCAGCAGGTAAACTCTCCTAAGAGGAGTAGGTGAGGTGAGGACGCATTCCCCGTTGAGGGAATAGTAGGTGTCGGTTCGACCTAGGATTTCACGGGAAACCTAAAAGTCAGAACTAGACAGTCCTGAGACTGTCAAATGTTATTTCTTGTGTTATATATTGTATATGTGCTAACATTGTGATGCTGAAGTTGAAGCCTAGAATTTGTTAAAACAGGCGCCTGGAAGGATCTAGGCGCCTCAAGCCTAACCAAGCACCTCAAAGGGATTGAGGTGTTGGTGTTGGATGCATTAGCTAATCGAACCTATGTTTTGATAGATGACAAAAGTTTAAAGTTAAGGTTTATTGTTATCTAATGAATCTG
>JBBUKS010000035.1:7475473-7490063 GCA_038050645.1 Hedychium gardnerianum
AAAAATAAATAATTTATAAAATAATTTATTCAGTATTTCGGTATATACCGAAATACCGAAAAATAATAAATTTTATATCGATACCGAAAATTTCGGTACGGTATTATACCGTACCAAAAACTTTCGGTATACCAAAAATTTCGGTATGAACGGTATATGTCGGTATGGTATTTACAGTATACCGAAATTTTCGGTATTTTTTCCACCCCTAGGTAGATTTCACGTCAACGACATTCGAGGCGCCTCCAGTGGTTCGAGGTGCCTCCAATGCTGACAGATTAGCCGAGAGTCGTTGCATCATGGATAAACATTGCCCTATTGGAGGCACCCCCAATCATCCGAGATGCCTCCAACAATGTCACATCAGCAATGATCATTTTTTACCAAAACTCTATAAATAGAGTTATCGTTCATCGTTTAGAAAAACACACATTGTACTTCATTTTCCAACTTCATTTTTACTGTTCGTGCATTTACGGTGTAAGGGGTTTCTCGATCTCCGACTTGTTATTGAAGAAGGAGCTGCTTAACGAGCCTTTTTACTGTCTTGGATTAACAACCACCCGGATTGTAACCAAGTAAATTTCTATGCCCCTTTCTTTCTTTATGCATTTATTTTTATTTAATTAATTAGCGTGCGTACTTGCTTAGTAAGAAGCAAGAGAATAGTAATTTTTATTTGTAGGGCTATTCACCCTCCTCTACCCGGTCCACCTAATCCAACACATATATCATATCGCTCAATTCTTTGAAAGGACAAAACTCCCCCGACTCGGACATAGTCGAGGTCAAGATTCCGGCTGTGATATCAATCTCCCATTTGCCCAAGGGTTGAACATATATCATATCGTCCGATCATTTTTAGGGCCCAAATTCCCCGACTGTGGCATGGTCAGATTCGAGATCATCTCGGCTACGATATCAACCTCCCATTTACTCAAGAGTCAAGCATATATTGTATCGCACTGTCCTTTGCATGACGTAAACTCTCCCGATTGTGACATAGATGGGGTCGAGATCCTGGCTGCGATATCAACATCCCCTTTGCCCAAGTGTTGAGCATATATCATAACGCTTCGTCCTTTTCAGAGCCAAAACTCCCCCAACCGTGGCATGGTCAGGTCAAGATCCATCCCGACTACGATATTAATCTCCCCTTTGCCCAAGGGTCGAGCATATATCGTATCGCTCCATCCTTCAATGGGTCCAAACTCCCCCAACTATGGTGTAGTCGGGGTTGAGATCCTGGCTGCGATATCAACCGCCCCTTTGCCTAAGGGTCGAGCATATATTGTATCGCTCCGTCCTTTTCAAGGCCCAAACTACTCCGATCGTGGCATGGTCGGGGTCGAGATCCATCCCGGCTAGGATATCAATCTCCCCTTTGCCCAAGGGTCGAGTATATATCATATCGCCTCATTCTTTTCAGGGCCCAAACTCTCTCGACTATGGAATGGTCGGGGTCGAGATTGTTGGGGTTGCAAGGTTGCAAACAAAGTCCCACATTGAAAACACATGGGAAAGATCATGGACTTATAAGGAAATAAATATCTCCATTGGTATGAGGTCTTTTGGGTAGAGCCCAAGATCAAAACCATGAGGGTCTAGGCCCAAAGTGGATAATATCATACCATTATGGAGATATCTAAATTTCTTCGGTCCTAACATATGCAACTTTCTAAACACCAGCTCACCATCAAATCTGCAGCTATTCCTAGCCCTCCAAACATGATGTATAAAAGCTGATTGATAGGCCCACATCTGAAGAAAATATGATCAAGGGTCTCCTCCTCCTGCCTATAAAAGGCACACTACCTATCCTCCAGATACTCCTGTCAGGCACATGCTGGGAGTCTCCCATGTGCTAGCAGCCAAATTGTGAAAAGCATGACTAGGCTGAATATGCTTCTGCCAAACTATTCTCACCCACGTCTTCTTGGGTCCCGCACCCTAAAATGATCATAATCCTTGTAGACCCCCCTTCCTCTGTCTAAACCACGGATCTAGTATATGACTTGTAGCCTCTGGGCTACCTGTCACTACCAAGATGCTATCTCTGATGTGCAACAACTTATTGATGAGTGGGGAGTCCGTATGTATGACCTTCTAAGCCCAAATCCCCACATGGCATAAATATGTACTGTGCACCTAACGAATCCACAAAGTGTCTTGCTTGTCCTGTATCTCCATAATACCTTAGCTAGGAGAGCTGGGTTCCATGCTTTCAAGTCCCTCAAGCCAAGACCACCTTCCCTCTTCGGCCTGCATAACTCTAACCATACTATTGGGGGGGGGGGGGACCTGGTGTGGTCCACATAAATGATCTGTACATGCTATATATACGGTCTATGACTCCACTCGGGAGGGGAAGGATGGACATCCAATAGCACTCCATGCCCTAAAGAATTGCATATATGAGCTGGGCTTTCGCAGCATATTATAGAGTGTTCTTTGGCCATGAGTTAACCCTCTTGGTGAGAGCATCTAGCAATGTGCTATAGTCCTATATCTTCAGCTTTTGTGATGCAATCGGGATCCCAAGATATCTGAAAGGCATGTCTCCTACCTTAAAACCCATGATAGTGAGAAATTATTCTCATGTGGGAGTATCTATCCCTACTATGTAGATGTTGGATTCTGCTAAATTGGCCGTGAGGCCGACCATCTGAGCAAACTATGATAAGCAATCTACAAGATGAGTAACTAAAGTCACATCTCCCTAAGATAGAAGTAGAAGATCATCCATATATACTAAGTGTGATATCCTCAGCTACTCACATTTGGGGGTGGAAATGAAAGTTTGGTCTGATAGTACGCTAATCTAGGGTATGAGAAAGATGCTCCATGCATATCCCGAATAGGTATGGAGAGAGGGGATCTCCCATTCTCAATCCTCTGCCACCTCTGAAAAATCCATGCATAATCTCATTTATCACTACAGAAAAAGTTATGGTGGTAAGACACTCTTCGATCCATGTGATGAAAATGGGTGGGAACCGTAGTGCTACTAGGACATCCTATAGAAATCCCCAGTCAACTAAGTCAAAAGCCTTCTGAAGATCCACTTTCATGATGCATCTAGGTGAAATTCGCTTCCTAATGTAATTCCGCATTAATTCCTAGGCTAAGTGGATGTTATCTGTGATGAGTCAACTTCTAACAAGCACAGTCTGAGCAGGGTAAAGTAGCTAATCTATCACATCTTCCAATCTACTTGTAAGGATCTTTGATATGACCTTGTAAAACACTGTGTAGCATGAGATGGGCCTATAGTCCTGTACTTTGCTTGCATGTGCCATTTTTGGGATTAGGGAAATTAGCGTATGATTCCATGATTTAAGTAGCTGGCAACTCGAGAAGAACTCCAAAACAGCTGATGTGAATTCCTGCTTGAAGAATTTCAAGCTATATCCATCTGGGCTAGGTGCCTTTAGTTCTCCTATATCAAAGAGAGCCTCTTTTATCTCCTCTGCCGTGGGTGGTCTCTGATGAGATGACCTTGCTGGTTAGCCGAGAGAGTCCTCCCAAATTACATGCATCCATCCTGAAAGGGAGCCCTTTCCACCTATACACCAAGCTGTGACTGGAAATATCTTAAATACTCTAGTACTACTTCCTCAGGCTTGGATGTGATTTCCTCATTAGTCCTTTCCACAGCTACTATTTCCCTTCTCTTGTTATTTCTCTTCACTAAGGAGTGGAAAAAAGTGGTGTTTTTATCTACCTCCTTGAAGCATGTATGCTTGGCCCTCTGCTGGTAGAATAGGTACTTGGCATGTGTGAGTAGGTCTGCCTCCCTCCTTGCCTTTTTATATCCCTCATCCATATATCCTTGAGCCAAAGCTCTCTCTTGAAATTCTGCTAGCTGTGGTTGAGCCCTCTTTGCCATTTCCTGAATGTGCTGATAGTTCTGGTGATTAAAATGCCTAAGGGACCTTTTGAGCAACAGGAGTTTTTTTTAACATGTATTGGGCTGCCCCATGAGTGATCCATGTGCCTGCTTGGTCCCCAAAACCCTGTACTAGTTTCTTGAAATTGGGTGTGTGGTCCACATATTGTTGAATTTGAAGGGCTTTGGTTTTTTCCTTTGGGGCTCCAAAATGGACACCATAACTGAAGCATGATCTGAGTATACTCCTCATGGCCTAAAATCTACAAAGCTACTCCTATCTTGCTCCAACCATAGTTTGTTCACCATAGCCCGATCAAGCTTTGATACTACATTTCCATTTGTCCATGTGAACTGGGTACCAGTCGAGTGTAGATACTCCACCCCTACTATGAGTGCAAAGTTCTGAAAATCTTTTGTAGCATACGAGTTTACCTCCACCCCTCCTTGTTTATCTGCAGGTGAGAGTGGGGAGTTGAAATCCTCAATGAGGAGCCAAGGAGATTCTATGAATTCGACTATCTGATGTGACCTTGCCGACATAAGCTTCCTAGTTGTGATTGTGAGCTGCCCATAAATAAATGTCACTGCATAGGAGGAACTAGTGACCTTGTCTTGTATAGAGGTGTGTATAAACTGATCCACCCAATGTATGATTTCTAGTGTGATGAGCTAGGAGTCCCATAGCAGTAGCATCCTGCTTCTCTAATTGGCACTTAGCTGGTGTTCAGATTCCACTTGCTGAAATCTTGTTGTTTTCAATTTCTGATATTATTGTGCAGTTAATTTGGTTTCCAAGATGCATAGGGCACTTAATTTTTGCTTCACGAAGAGATCCATGACCTTTATCTGTTTGAAGCCTTTATATAGGCCCCTGATGTTCCATGTTTCTATCTTCATTTTTGTTTAGGTGGCAAAAGCCTCCTAATACTAGTTTTGTTTCCCTTCCTTTCATGTTGCCATTTTCCATCTTCCTTTGCCTTTACTCCACCATCTCCTTCACGAGTTTCATTATTTCTGGATTTGTTCTTCCCCCCATTCCTCACAATCTGTGGTACAACAACCCTAAAACCATGAACCTCCCCTCCTCCTTGCTTATTTTCCTTCATCTTTAGATACCAATTAGCAACTACGAATCCCACAATAATTGGCTTAATCATTCCTATTTCTGGCACATCTTCCTACTAATCTGAGCCTTCATCCTTCTCATCTTCAGAGGGTTCCATCTCTTGCTCAGGCCTAGCAATAAATGGTAACTGTGTCCTTTTGATTGTTTGTATGCCCTCCCTGCATTTGATTGTTGCTTAGTCTTCCTAGTTGGTTTTAGGATCATCAACAATCTCCCCTTCCTCCATGTTTGATACATCATTATAAGTGTTGTGTAGATTTGACTTAATGGCTGTTGTAGGTTGGCTTCTGTATTTGGACCCCCTTGTGCTTGACCCCCCAAGGCTATCTTCTTCCAACAAACTCTAGGTCTGGTTTGGTATCCTGGACTTATCCCAAGGGTATGTTGTGACTGTTGAATGTTGGGTAAATCCTTTGCCATTTCGGATCTGAGTTTCTATTTCTGCCTTGGAATTACAAGGTGTTCTTGTATAGGCCTCCTTTGTCTCTTTTGGTTAACTATTTCTAGGTTATCTGAGAGCTCTTCATCTAAAATTGGGTCCACACCTAAGTCTAAATCTGAGCTTGTATCAGTTTATGAGGTTTCTGAATCTCCTGCCAAGTCAGTTTCAGTTTTTGATACATTCACTGTTTCATGTTCAGATTCTTGAGTTAATTCCAGAAAATTCTTGTCTTGTATGAGCAAGGTATGCTTGTCAATATCCTCTAATGCATCTATAGTCAGGTCATAGATCCCATCTGCTTCTGAATTTTGCAATCCCTTCATAGCTGCATGTTTGTGTGTTTCCTCCAAAGTGCAGGTTTTTCCATCAAAACTATGGGTTCCAAACTTGAGTTCCTTCTCTGTTGTGTGGTTGCTAAGCCTGTGAGATTTAATACTTAGGTTGCTCCCTCCATGCCGATTACTCCCTAATCCTTTGCTGGATCCCATGTCTGATTTATATCCTTCAACAAAAATAGTGTCAGCTATAGTATCCAAAACTGCTGCTGCTTCTGCTTCTGATTTTGATATAATCAGAGTGCATTCTTCTTGTGTATTTCCTTTTCTATCTTGCAACTGCTCTATCTCAGATGTACTATCAGGTTGACCTTGTAACCTGCCCTTGCCCTTATCAGTGCCTGGTCTTGCCCTTGATACAAACCCATTATTTGCCGCAACTATGTCAGTCATTGAGCCCTTTTAAGTCAATACTGGGATTGCTACCATTGCTACTATGCTATCCTGTGCTAGAATTAGTCCAGGACTATAGGCTGCCTTTAGGTGTGATGCTACAAGATATTTATCATAGTCTTCAGTTGTGCCCAGAAAAGCAATGACTCGACCTCCAAATTTTCTTGCAATTCGACCTCTTAAATATCTTGGCTCAGTCTCCCAAATCACCTATTAGCTTAGTTGTTGAGTACTCTGACTCTGATCAGTGTCTTGAGCAGCCTGACTCAACTTAGTGCCTATGTGATTCGACTTTCAAAGCCCTCTAATTCCCAAGAGCACTCTATAGAGCTTATGTTTTCATCAACTTTCTTGGCAGACGAGATAAGTCTTTACTTGAATTTTGTACTTTTTATTTGTATGATACAACATTTGACCATGAATTCTAGAGGAGCATATCATTCCTAGGTGAGGTCATGGAGGGTATACCCGACCATGGTCGGGTCCGAATTGGATCTGGCCCAAAACCTTAATTGGGTTGATGGGTCAACTATTACGCTCCTTCAAGTGTACGATTACGTCGTTAGTAATATAAAAGATTATCGTATCTACAAGGACTATTGATTAAGCACTAGTAATTTTGTAAAGTAATTTATCTAGACAATCAAAGTTTAAAAGCTTGTGAAATAGAGAGAGAGTGAGAAAGAGCTTGAGAGAGAGAGAGAGAGAGAGCAAGAGAGAGGGAGATGAAAGAGAAGGTTGAGAGAGTTGAGAAGGTTTGTGGGAAGATGATTCTAGGGTTTCAATTTCATTATGATGCTAGTTAATGTCTCTAATGCATATTCATCTCCTTATTTTCCATGCTTACATTCTTATAGGGATTCTAACAGATTTCTATAATGGAATACCATTAGAATGTCCTAGCAAGGAATAGCCCCTATATCAAGGTCTTTTGACTCTAGGAAGTGGGTAAGTATCGATACCCTTTGTCATTAAGGGTATGTATGTCCGATTGAATGAGTTTCCTCTGTCACTAAAAATCCCCCGGTTATCCAGACTAGTAGCAACCTCAACATAAAGGTAAATCCCTTTCTTTTACATGCATTACTCACACACACATTTTCTCAAACATATAGTAGGCACAATACACATAGAACAAGAGATAAATACTTCATTAAATAAGGAAATGACATATACATAGTTCAAACATCAATGACACATCATAATTATTCCCTATATCCTAGAATAGGAAGAACTACTCCATCACAAGGGGATTACAATCAGAAGATGAGAAAATAGCAAACTAAGACTCAATATATGGAAATAGAGAGAAGAGAGTGCTTATCCTTGAAGCTCGACATCGTTGGAGGTGTTCCCTTGCTCTGGAAGTGGATGGATCATCAAGGATGGAGTTGGATGAGAACCCTAGGGTTTTCCTCTAAGGGGAGAAACCTTACCCAAGGAGAGGGGCTGAACCCCAAACCCAAGATTCTCCAAAATAGTTCAAAAATTCCCTTTTATAGTGTTAGGGCACGAGCCCTACTTTTCTCCACACAACCATTCCTAGAAGGCACGACCTGAGTCTAATGATGAGGCACGATCGTGTCTGGGAGACATGGCCGTGTGTTGTTCTCTTGATATTCGGAGGCACGACCGTGTATGGGAGACACTACTGTGTGTTGATGAGTGTCTGAATGCAAGTCATGATCGAGCTTCGGAGGCATGACCCCTGTTGAGAAAGCATGGTAGGATAGACACAGTCGTGTTTGGGAGGCATGGCCCGTGTCTAGGTTTCCCCAGGAAAGTCACACAACAGTGTTTGGGAGTTACGACCGTGGCCTTGGTTTTTTCTGATGTTGAGGCACGGGCGTGTCTGGAAGACATGGCTGTGCCCAGGCCTTCTTCACAAATATCACACGGGCGTGTCTGGGAGACATGGTCAGGCCTTTAGCTCTTATTGCAACTGAGGCACGCCCATGCCGGAGGGGCACGACCTGTGCCTTGGCCGTGCTTGGGAGGCACGGCTAGGGTTTTCTCCTAGCTTCTCTGCTTCCTGCTTTGCTTTTTGCTCTGCTTTCTGCTATGCTCTCCATTTGAGCTCCATTTTGCTCCAAAACACATCCTATCAATGAAAACAATGAAAGAGCAGATCTTCGAACGAAGAGAGTAGAAGTATGACTTAATAATGAAATAAGGTGCAATACGTGTAAATTATGCTCATGATATACAAGTAGATGTGCGTCAAACAATGCATAGAAGTATATATAATCTACGTACATCATCAACCTATTGACTCAGTTAGATGAGACGAAACTATAACCAACCCATCTTTAGATAGCCCAATTAAGATTTTGATCCGAAATTAATCATGGATTAGCCATTTGAACTATTGATTCATGTGTGCTTTTTTTGAATGTTGGAACCACCGATTAACTAATTATAAAAGTTTTTTTTAATTTTTTTAAATGGTTTAGATTATTTAACCATTTTGTAATAAATGACTTTGATTAACTTACTATTATTTCCCAAACTTTATAAATAGTCTATTCTATTTTATTATTTTTTACATTAACTTCTTTATTCTTGTCTCCCAATTTTCAAACCTAAATTGTTTTAAACTTCAAGTAGTTAATTCTAATAGAAGGAAGTTCTTCTCAATCATGAAAAGGCGAAGAAATAGTAATTCTGAATTTGGATCTCGATGATTTTGAATTTAACAATGATTAACTAGAGCCACTTCGGATAGTCAGAAACAAGAAAGTAATGAAACTTCCACAGATCGAGATACTCCATTTCTAAATTTAATTATCTATTTTTACTAAATATTTTAAGAAAATCAATCTTTTATTTGGAAACATGCATACAAAATATATGTATTATAACACATCTTATAAATTTCAGTAGTGTTGTAGTTATGGATCATTGAAGTGATATGTTAAAACAAAGCACCTAGTCGAGTGTGGAGTTGATCGTTCTCAAACATAGTTTATTTAAATATTTTAATATTAAATTAAGAGAAACATTAGTTAGATTTATTTCTATCAAATATTTTTCTCTTAATTTTGATTCTAGATGCACATTTGATGATTTTGTCAAAAATTACTTAACCCAATTGCGAAACATGTTCCTAAAACCATATTCACTTATACAATTAAGATAAGGTAAAAAGGATATAACCGAATAATTTAGTAAATTATTAAGAAAGCATCTTCATGTTTCCATATTTGGAGTTATCATTGACCAACTTATTCATATATAAGTGTGACTTATCATTAGATGGACAACTCTTAGTTAATCCAAAAATATTAACTAGAATATCTAGTATTTAATGAATCACATACCGCTCACAATATATCTCAGTCTCAATTGATGTGCTTAATTTTAGAAGAATATAAATTAATTTCTAAAATATTTTTAATTTTATTTGATAATGTTTGTTCTAATACTACAAACATTAAAGGACTTAAAATTGTATGCCAATTTATTATTGGTGGTTTATATTTTCATATTCAATATGTATGCCACATTTTAAATTTATGAGTACAAAATTTATTAAAAAACTTTAGAAAATTAAATTAGATGAATTAAAATTATTATTTTTTAATTGAAAAGTAAATAAAGTTTGTATTTTATTTCCCATTCTCAAAAGATTTTTAAAATATTTTATTTGGTATACTATGATCAAATTATTTTATTTTATTTTTATGATGAAATAAACTAAAATAAGATACTGGTGAAAATATAATTTGAATATATTAAATTATTGTTCATATTCTATCGGTGAGTAATTTGAAGTCTCTCAAATGAAATTTAAATCTAGAATGATGTCAATCCAAATCTTCTACATCATCATGGATTTAGGTATTCTTTAAATTTAATTTTGGCAAAAAACATATGAGCGTCTCTCATTTTTTGAATCATCAAAGTAGAACCCCACTATGATTTTTTATTAAAAGGGTGCCTCATCCCCTGTAAAATGACACATATATCCTCTAACATATGCATGCATATGACACGCACAATACCGATTTTGTCCCGCCTAAATCTCGTTTCTCGTAGCTATTACAATGTTGTAGTTATAGTATCTACATTTTCGTAGCTTCTACAACTACAATAGTTGTAGCAGCTATTGTTTTAGATACTACAACTACAACGTTATAGCAACTATGGGAACATAGCCCCTACAACTACAACAACAGTTGTAGCAACTATGAAACTGTAGTTGCTACAACTACAATGTTGTACCATCTACGTGAACCACTATTATTCTCCTTTCCTAAAAGCTTTCGGAGAAGGAGGAAAGCGTACAAGAGATGAAGAAGATAGTAACAAACTATTATCCCTTTTAATGTAAATGCAAGTATGATAAGTATATCGAAAACTAAAAGGTAGAGCTTCATCATAGGATGTTAGAGAACCTCTCGATGTAGCAGTAGCAGTACTTGCATGAACAAAAAAGAAGAGAAGGAGAGACTGTCTAGAGAATTGATTGTATTGACCTATTGAGCCTCAGATCCAGAGGCTTCTTTTATTGCCTTCATCCGGTCAACTGAACCATCATGTTGGCTGAATCTCCTATCAAGGGACTAGACACTGATCTTTTTTTGCTTGCTTTGATCTGATTAGATCAATCCTGCGAAATCCGCATGTCCAATCTATTTACCCTACTGATTAGTTGATTAGACTCCAGAACTTCCTTTTCTATTTGATCTAATCATATCCAATCAGTTCTTTCAATACTTGTTCGATCGACTAATCCTCCTAATGAGTCGACTGAACTTCTTGATCAATAGACTAAACTTTGATTTCCTTCATTACTCAGATATGGATATGGTCTGTTCTTATCTGCTTGGATTGGTAGATCGAACCATCCAATTCGATCGACCAAATCCTTTGGTCAACCAAAACTCTATTTTTCTACAAAACAAAGTTAACACAATAACAACAATAATAATCCAACAAAACAAAGTTAGAAATGTTGGTGCTGGAAGCACCAACTAATTGAACCTATGTTTTAATAGATGATAAAAGCTTAAAGTTAAGGTTTGTTGTTATCTAATGAGTCTAACTCAGTGTGCAGGAAGCTCTAGCAGAAAGTCCTAAGGGAACTTAGGCAAGGTGAAAGTCCTAGTTGAGGTTAGACAACGATGTCCTGGTCAGTTGGACTAGGCAAGAAGACCTGATCAGGGAGATTGGGCAACAAAGTCCTGGTCAGTTGGACTGGGCAAGACCTGATCAGGGAGATTGGGCAATGAAGTCCTGATCAAGTGGACTGGCAAGAAGTCTTGATTAGGGAGATTGGGCAATGAAGGCCTGGTCCGGGGGACTGGGCAGAAGTCTTGGCAGATCGAGGATATTAGGTAGAAGTCCTCGGGGTCAAGGACACTAGGAGGAAAGCCTTGGGGGTCGAGGACATCAGGCAGAAGTTTGCATGGAACGAGGATTAGATGTTTAGCTGAAAGTCCCGGAGGTCAAGATCGGATGCTGAGCGAAAGTCCAAAGGTCCAAATGTTTAGCAATAGGTAAACTCTCCTGAGAGGAGTAGGTATGGACGCATTCCCCATTGAGGGAATAGTAGGCGTCGGTTCGACCTAGGGTTTCACCAGAAACCAAAAGTTAAAACTGGACAGTCTCGAGACTACTAGAAAAACATTTCTTATGTTTTATATTGTATGTGTTAACTCTGTGATGTATATAACACAAGCTTAGAATTGCTGAACCAGGCGCCTAGAAGGATCTAGGCACCTCAAGACGAACTAGGCGCCTCAAAGGGATTAAGGCGCCTCAATGACCTCAGCACAAGCAGGATGAGGTGGCAATCTATGGTTGGTCGGCGCATGTCAGCAACCAGGCATCTCAAAGGGATTGAGGTGCCTGGGTTGGGATAGACTTTCCAGAGTCATGCTGTCATTAGGTCGAGCCACGTCAATGATTGAGGTGCCTCAAAGGGATTGAGGTGCCTGAAAGCAGATAAGGCGCGACGAACTCGGACCCAATCAGATCAACTCGGATAGAGGTGCCTCAATGTAAATAGAGGCACCTAGATGAGCCTATATAGGCAGCATCGACCAACAGCCTTGGGGATCAATCTTCAATGCTCAAACAACATCTGCACTACTCCATAACACCTCTACGACATCGAAACGCTACTCCAACAACTATGCTCAAGCTTCTATTATAAGTCGTTGGTATATTTGTTTTTAGTTATTGTTTCTGAATTCAATATATGTTGTAATATTTGTGCACTTAGTGGATTGCCCATCGAAAGCACTCATTTGGGTGCGGGCCTTGGACTAGCCATTGACGGGTTGTGAACCAAGTAAAAACAAATGTGCCACATTTGTTTTTTTCCTTGTTCTTCTTCCCGTTTCTTTTTTCCGCTGCGTACTCGAGTTTCTATGAAAAGTGAAAAAGCAATGAGCGCTATTCTCCCCCTCTAGCGTTGTCTTTCGATCCTACAATTGGTATCAAAGTAGGGTTGCTCTGAATTGGTAAAACTACCGTTCGAGCAAAAATTATTCTTAGGCCTTTTTTTATTTTTGATTTTAAAATTTTTACGATAAGTTAGAATAAGTTAGAATTGGTGTAATCACCTTTTCTGACAAAAATCTCATTATTTTTTTTCTCAAAGTTGGTGCAACACCACTCGAGCATTTTTTTTTCTTCTTTTCGTTATTTTTCTCCCACACTATTAATCAAAGACTAAGTCTTCGTACATTCTTTTTGTTTTTGTTGTGCGAGATTTTGTTATGACCCATCAAGAAGGCTACAATACCACACGACCACCTCTTTTCTCCGGTGAAGACTTTGGCTACTGGAAGGGCCGAATGGAGTACCACCTGAAGACCCAGGTGAAAATGTGGATTATCATCCAAACCGAGTTCACACTCCCCACCAAAGATGGAGAACCCCTCGCATGCAACAAATGGGATGAACCAACCAAGAGGAAGATTGAGGCTAATGCTAAAGCAACTCAAACTCAAACCAAAAAGGAGCTAAACCGAGTCGGACCCTTCAAAATCGCCAAGCATTTATGGGAAAAGTTGATCGAGCTTCAAGAAGGAACTTTCGATACTAAGGTATGTAAGAATGACCTAATTTTAAATATATTATATAATATCTAATGTGTGTAGATTATATATATTTTTATGCATTGGATGACACACATCTACTTATATTTCATGAGCATAATTTACACGTATTGCGCCCTATTTCATTATTATGGGATACTTCTACTCTTTTAGTTTGGAGAACTGCTATTTGCGTATTTTTATTAGTAGGATGTGTTTTGGAGCAAAACAGAACTTAAATGGAGAGCTGAGCAGAAAGCAAAGTGGAAAGCAGAGCAAGAAGTAGAGCAGCCAGGGCCAAGGCCATGGCCATGCCTCCCATGCACGGTCGTGCCTCAGCCCCAGCATAGCTATACCATCAAGGCATGATCGTGTGAGCTTCATGAGAGACCTCAACACAGGGTTGTTCCCAAAAATCATGATCGTGCCTTGCTACCTGTGCTTCCTCGACATAGGGTCATGCCACCCAGGCATGACCATGCTTTCTTCTCAGCCAGGGACCATGCCCAAAAGGCATGGTCGTGTGCTAGCTCTAGAGATTTTACACGACAATGTCGCATGAGAGGCACGGTCATGTTGCGTGAAACAAATGGCCATGTCAGATTCTGGGCAGCATGCAGACTAAAAGTAAAACGGGCATAACTTTTCACATGGTTGGAGTTTGGAGCTAATTCAAATGCCAAAATATAGATAACTTCAAGATATAGACTTTGTTTTAGAGTGAAATAGAAGATAATGACATCTTGGCCATGTTAAAAGGTATATCCATGCCTCCTAGGCATGACCATGTCGGGTCATTCGCCCAGATTTGCAAACCAAATTTTGAACTACCATAACTTTCGGCTCGGTTGAATTTTTGGCCCGAATAAACTCTCAAATTGAAGATAATTTCATGGGCTACAACTTTAGTTCAGACTTCAACTCGAGATAAGGTGATCTAATGGGTGAAAAACTTATTTTGGCGGAGCCTAATAAATCTGCCAGATCTGACCATTTGGGGGAGGTGTAAAAGGGTCAAGCAAACCTTTGCTTGAACCATCTTTAGTTTGGAGTTCATCCCCTCTACTTGGGGAAGGGTTCTCCCCTTATAGGGAAACCCTAGAGCTTCCATCTCCTCCTCCTCGATGAACCGTCCACCTCCAGAGAAAGGAGACATCCCGAAGACACCGACATCTCCACGATAAGCATCTCTTCTCCCTCTATTCTCATATTTGCGGTTGTAAGTATGCTCTATTTTGTGTCTTTGGTTTTCTTTATTTTTCTTGAGCAATCTCAATATTTTAGGATGTAGGGAGTAATTATGATGTGTGATTGATGTATGAACTATGTATATGTCATTTCCTTATTTAATGA
>JBBUKS010000035.1:7517911-7602280 GCA_038050645.1 Hedychium gardnerianum
GGTGAGGAGATTGTGTGCATGATGGATTGGAGGTTTAGTACGAGGTGAACTTTAAAAGCATAGAAGATTGGATGACAATGTATGCTAGTCAAAAAGCTGTCCTTGAAGTAGAATATTTTGGTGAGGTAGGCACTGGACTGGGCCCGACATTGGAATTCTATACCCTTTTAAGTCATGATTGCAAAAGGTTGAATTGGGTTTATGGAGGACCAACACTACATCAGAGAGTTCTGCAATGCTAATTGATGTAAATGGAACAGTTAGTAGAGAGAATGATGATAGTTTACAAGAAAAGAAAACGGTCAATGATTTGCCTGTCGGAAGACAGGATATCGTACGATCTACTCTTGGTTTATTCCCTCGTCCTTGGCCTCCTGGTGCAGATGCTTCAGATGGTAGTCAGTTTTCAAAGGTTATAGAGTATTTTCGTTTGGTTGGTCAGACTATGGCAAAAGCTCTACAAGATGGCCGACTTCTGGATTTGTCACTTTCAATGGCAGTCTATAAACTTGTATTGGGCCAAGAGCTTGAATTGCATGACATTCTCTTATTTGATGCTGCGTTTGGAAAGATATTGCAAGAATTGCAAGCCCTTGTACTCCACAAACAATTTGTGGATTCAAATACTGGTAATAATCAAATGGCAATTGCAGATTTACATTTCCGAGGTGCCTCAATTGAAGATCTGTGCTTAAATTTCACCCAAATTAGAAATCTTTCCTTCCACAAAATAATGGGCTATTTTTCTGTTATTTGGTTTGCCTAGTGTATGCAAAGTAAAATGTGAAAAGTAAAATAAACTGTCTTATATACTTGCTCCTTTGGTGAAAACTGTAGAAGCTCAATTCTACCTTAAGATGTCAAGACAGTTGGAGGATCCCTTGATCCTTAAGCATGATCAAGAGGTCCTTGATTATGTGGGAAAGGATGAGTATTACTCTTGTTACTCTCTTGGGTGCCCTCCTCCTTGGAAGATGAAAAATGAAAATCTGACTTTGGTTCAATGTAGAAGCCCAATCTAACCTAAAACCTCCATGGCATTCAGTTAGGAAATTTCTTGATACTTTAGCTCACTCATTTAGGACTTCACTTGACCACATGGATCTCAAGGGTGGAGGTAACTCTTTATACGTCCTCAAATATAAAGTGATATAACTTATAATGTCATTTTAATTAAATTAGTTATGCAAGGCAATTACTAAGATATCTAGTGAACATTGTTTATTTAATAACAAACATATTACAATAATCCATGAATTCTTGTTTTCACTTTGCATACGAATTTAATAACAAGTTAGGATTAACTTATTATTAACTATGACACTTTAATCATGTATTTCATTGCAAGTGACGAGGGATGCAACTGATGATGAAGTTGATAAGAGTAAGGCAAGGTTGAGTTGAAAAAAAAATTGATGAATTTATGAGCTTTTTGATATTAGGATGGATTCGTGAAAAAGGTATCTTAAATTGTTCCCGGTGAACTGAGAATAGTACTTGTTCTTTTTCAATCATGGAAAAAAGCTGATGGGTTAAATTCTCATACAAATACAACTACTGTTTTTTCACAACTAAATGATGTAGTAGTTAAATTCTCATACAGGATGATATACCTCTTCCCATCATCCAGAAGAAGGATTAATGAGCAAAAGCTTACCAAACATGGATGTTTTCTGCGGTATTATTATAAAGATGCCACTTATGCGTATGTTAGGCAGACTTAGGGTACCATAAAAAACAATTTTACAAATAATTGGGGTTAATTATGCAGATATCTGTTTATACTTTTTGTGTGTGTGTGTGTCTGTCCGTTTTTAAATTTACACACTCCATTGGGGATAAAGTATGAATTTAACTAATGTAGAAGTCAAGGGAAACTAAGTCCATATCAATAGTTAAATGAATTGCTAGCATTTGATTCTTGCTGTTGAATTATCACAGATTTATGTTCCTTCAAATCCGAGAGGTGCAGAAAGATTACCACCTAAGATTTTGGTGCCAGAATCAGATTTTTATTTGCGCAGATTGTGGGGCAATCCAGAAGAGGTAGGTGGTTGTCTCCTGATCATTCTTTAAAAAAGTTCTCTCGACAGATGCTCTTTATGTTGTGTAAACAAAATGTGCAGGATCTAATCATGCAGCCTAAATATCTCGTGACATTCACAGTTGGGTATGATCAGAAGAAGAATATTGATGCTGCAGTTAAGAAAGTGAGTAATCATTCAGGACCTTAGGCTTGAGAAGGAGGTTCTCAACAATTGCACTTCCTTTAATCATTTGCATTCCCAGGCAGCAAAATGACTTGTTATTTGATGATTTCTAAATCAGTTATCCAAATTAAGGTTTCTTTGCGTTTTTATCCCAGAAGGGTGCTTTCTAATATGAATTCTCTACATAATTGGTTGACTAAAATAGCTTATATTGACTGTTACAGATTCTTGATGCAGGATCTTATTATTATGTATGAACAACCCTTAATCATAAAAAATGTCTGATCCATAATTTAAGGAATAGTGCACATAGTAACTAGTTGCATTTTGAACCAAGCCAGGGTTTTGGAATATCTCGTGACATTGGATTTCTGTTCTGCAGTTTTCTGAAAATTTCCAAATTTTACTATTCCATTATGATGGCCGGACAACTGAATGGGATGAATTTGAGTGGTCAAAGCGGGCTATTCATGTGAGTACAAGGAAGCAAACTAAATGGTGAGATATAAATCTCTAGTTGAATAGCTGCCTTACATTAAATATCAAGAAGCTGGGGTTTTTAGTGTTGTTTTGTTGCATTATTCAAGGTGGTATGCCAAGAGGTTTTTGCATCCTGACATTGTGGCACCATATGAGTACATATTCATATGGGATGAAGACCTAGGGGTGGAGCATTTTAATGCTGAAGAGTAAGCACTTGATTTGTCTAGTAAGTTATCCTTTGAAAAACTTAATTGTAATTTGAAATATTTTTCTACATGCAATAGGTATATTAAATTAGTAAAGAAGCATGGGCTGGAGATATCACAGCCTGGTTTAGAGCCAAATAATGGGTTAACATGGCAAATGACAAAAAGGAGAGGAGACCAAGAAGTCCATAAGTAAGGTTTTTGAAGTTTGTCTCTGAACAAATTACAAATTTTCTGTTCAATGGATTTTACACACCATTAAGTATTAACTGAGAGATGAATGACAGAGAAACAGAGGAAAGACCTGGTTGGTGTGCGGACCCCCATTTGCCTCCATGTGCAGCGTGAGCACTTGCTATTTTAGCCCTTCATTCATTTATTGCATCTTCCTCAATATATTAACTGGATATCCACAAACAGTTTTGTCGAGATTATGGCAACTGTATTCTCTAGGGATGCATGGCGTTGTGTATGGCACATGATTCAGGTAAGAGTACTTGACCATTTTCATCTTGTTGTATCATATACACTTTTCTTTCTCATCCATAAACTGTAATGCTAATGCAGAATGACTTAGTCCATGGATGGGGCCTTGATTTTGCCCTCAGAAAATGTGTAGATGTGAGTGGCAACACTTTTTATTTCTTGCAATCGATTGATATTAAAGTGAACAATTTCCTTTTTCAAGTATAAATTAGAAACATTGATCCCTTCATATGAAATATCATGTCTTTCTAGTTCTTGATGTTAAATATATTTTTTCTCATCATCTTCTCTTTGCTTTCTTATGGTGATTATTTTCCCAAACGTAGCCTGCCCATGAGAAAATCGGCGTTGTAGATGCACAATGGATTGCTCATCAGGTGGTTCCTTCACTGGGGAACCAGGTAAGAGCATGATCTCATATAATGTTTTGGCTGATGGTTTTGTGGTCTTTTACGACTGCGTACCTTCTGGAATTCCTTTGACCTTCTAATACTAAGTTTCACAGGGCCAAGCTGAGAACGGCAAAGCACCATGGGAAGGGGTAAGAGATTACTGCTTCTGCTAACTGCCCTAATCACATAGCAGATTAGTGTGGCCTAAATGCTTCATGTAACACCTGTCACGCTATTCCTCTCCATCTTTTACAGGTCAGAGAAAGGTGTAGAAAAGAGTGGCAAATATTTCAAACACGTTTATCAGAAGCTGAGAAGAGATACTATCTTTCGAAAGGGATCACTCCCCCTAACTCAACCATTGTTTAGAGGTATTGGTTTTTTATCATCGCTCGATGAAATGTTGATTGTGTTGTATGTAGATTCATTTGTTCTATAGTGATCATTCAGTTTCCTTGATGATTTCATCGGACCTCTTATCTCAGTATTTTTGAAGTTTGTTTCGGGTATTTTTTTTTTCCTTCAAATTTTTAGCTATCAATGTAGGATGATATTTCATTAAGCAGGTGACTTGATCCTTGCACCTTTTCAAATTGCTGTTTTAGTGATTCATCGGAAATTTCTGTTTCAACCAGTTCATCTTAATTACCTTTTTAATCGGTTCCGATTCATTTTCATCTTCGTCTGCAGATTCTCTGATACAATTATTTTTGCAATGATAGTTGAGTTCAGATCATCATAAAATATTGGAAGTACATAGAGGAAATGGGCATCATCTGGAAATCAAAAATACAACATTAGAACTAAAAGGTAGACGAGAAAGAGGAGAGTATGAGAGAAAGGGAAAATAATTTATACCATTGTATTCCTCATCTTTTATTATATAATGTCTATTAATAAAAAGAGAGTAAAATTTGGTCATACTAAAAAGTTTATTGTTGATTTTTTCTGAATTGGTTCCTTGTTGGATTGTAATATTTTCTGCACCATTAGTACTTGTCCTTATGCGGTGATTACATATTAGAAACTCTCTTTATTTGGCTGGATTTTTTTTATGGGGAAGGAAAATGAAATTAACAAAATACTACTAATGGAGAGAAAAAATCTATTAAAAGATTTTCTTTGCATATATTTCCTACGAAGGATCTATTGGAAAAGGTAATATCGAACGGGCAAGGACAATCACCTGAGAAAGTCACATGTGAAAAAATTGAGCTTAAAATTTTTTTTTGCTCTTTTTGTTTAGTTGGGTTTTAGCTTATCTGGAGGGATTTAATTCTCTATAGAACTTGTTCTTTGACTTTCACTCTCAAAGAAACAAATAAAAAAATCTCTTTTATTCACATCTATTTTGTTTCATCTTTAGCTTTTCCAGCATTCGGAAAACGGCTGGTCTTTATGTCATCTTGGAAACCATCATCAAGATGATTGAGCGTGAATCATTTACTCTTTGAAATTCTTCAAAGAACCTCTTGATGAAACTATCATCAGTTATCGAATCAACTGGGTAATCTCATTGAATAAGCTCTTTAATTCTAAAATTCATCATTTTAACGGTCTTTCATGACTGTTTGATATTTTTGCTGACTTCATTAGAAATCAATTTTTGTTTAATTTTATAAATTATAATCTATTTAGCTATGCCCTAGGACGAGAATAAACTCTTCAAACTTCCGTTGGCAACGGAACAAATCATTTGTATGCCATTCCTCTTAAGCGTCGTTACCCTATACAAATTGTGCATATGCATTTATCAATAGAAATGTATACCCTCCTCTGTTCTCGATGTCCTCCCACAAATGATGCATCGATAAATTCGCCAAATCCGGGGTGGGAATAGACTTGGTTGAGTGACAGCAGCTGAAACACACATGAAGATCTAAAGGAACCTTTCTTTTTGCTCCTACTGAACTTACAGTATCCTTCCAAATTTATCTCACACCAGATGCCATCAACTGACGATATCAAATAGCAATCTAAAATGAGTAGTTGGCATGCAACATTTAACGTCTGTTGCATGACATCAACTATTAATTAACAATTCTAAGTTCAGAAAATTTTAAAAAATCTTAATGTTTTTGAAAACCTGGGAGGCTGTTTTGCAAACATATAATGATGAAACAAACTGAATTTTCCATAAAATCTATCGCAAATAAACTAAGGAACAGTTGCGGGGAAAAAAAAGTTTATATGTAATGGAGATGGAGTTGCCACTTGCCAGAATAGCTTCTTATGGACAAAGCCATTCACAACAAAATCCTGGCAATGTCATAGCTTTTCCTTTCTCCCCGCCCTAGAAGCATAACTGTAAGAACTTGGGGCTTCCTGAACCCCGATAAAATGAATGATCCACCCCTACAACCATTCCAGCAGCGGCATCTGCACAGATATATTAGGTGCTCGTGTTGAATAATTGTTTGTTGTGCCTCTTCTGCATGACGCACACACTTATCTGATCGACGAAACAGAAGTTACCCAGTTTAGTGTCTCATTTTCTTGCTTGCCCACCAGCTGAAAGAGCTTTATCCATGGAGGTGAAGTAGGGCCAGGTCTTTTTACTCTTCTCATTACTTCTACTTTCCTGAAGAGGAACGGTATCTTGAGCGAGGAAAAAGATTTAACAAATGCAAGGATCAAGGCTACAAAGAGCAGACAATGACAGAATAAGTTGCTATTATGATACCTAGAACCTAAAATTACTTTTAACACTTAGATAAGAGTTTCCTAATCTGGCAATTCCTTCCCATCCACAGATGCATGATCGACAGGTTCTCCAGTTACTGCCAATCGTGGGTTGGCGACCACGATCATGATTGAATGAAGCTGGGGTATTACATATCACATGTCAATCTCTCGTGGAGTCTTGCAAAGAATGCCATATGTGCGATATTAGCACAATAAGTCTCCTTTCTCATCAACCAAAAACAAAAGTCATCGTTATCGACATCAAGCCTTGTTTGCTAGTTGGATTGGCTATATGCATCTTATGACTGCATTTAGCTCAATGCAAGGTTTTTAATTGATTGAATAATTATCTTTTATCTTCCAGTCTCCTAATGAATGATTGCATCCTAAACCAAAATCAAAGCATGCTTGGTAGAGGCATTGGTACCAGTATTATAGCAAGATGATTTTGGTCCCATAAACTAGAATAGAAAATAATACCAATATAGACAGCGAAATTTAAATGAGAACAAAATGGTACCTCATATTTCTGAACAAGGGATGTCCAGAGAGACTTGCATTGTGCCGGAGACCTATTTATTCCATCGTTCAACATATCAGCAGATATCTCTTTCCACAGAACCATTCTAGCTTTAACAGTTTGGAATTTGCTATCCATTCCAGCACGCAACTTTATCAGTCTTTTAACCTCTTCAGGCTTCCATTTGTTACGTTTCAAAGCTTTCTTAGCATTTGACGATTTGCTAGACCCCTTGCTACCAGCTGTTCCATTTTTGTTACTATCCAGATTTTCTTCCAAGGCGTTCCCATTTTCTTTTGTCACCTCGACAGATGATGAGACACTGACAAATTCATCAATTTCCATTTCTGAGGATCTGTAAGCAGATTCGAAGTTGGAAAATGTAGTTTCAACCTCAGCTAGTGGCTGGTCGACATCCAAGTCCTCCTCTAGATGAAGAGAGAAAAATTATGAGCAGCAAGGTCATGTGTACGCATAAAAATTGCAAGAAGGCTAATGGACAAGGATTACAAATGATCCAGTGTTAAACCTACCAATTAAGTTACGATAAAAAAGGGAGAAATATATCTCCACCATAGTCTGGTGGTAAATGTACGTATAGATCACACACGAGAAAGGGAAAAAGGAATTGCTAGAGATTAGTAGGGATGCTACCTTCAGAAGACTCTGCTACAAGGTTGTCCTTTGTCATGGTAGAATCACTATCTTCGTCAAACTGCCTGCTAGATGGAATCGAAATAGTATCTTCATCTGCGAGTGTGCTTGACTGCTTAGTCGCGCGTGGCCCATATGAATGAGCAAATAATCCAAAACCTCCATGAGACTTTCCAGATAACTTCTTCTGAAATTCTTCAGTTAGGACTCCAGCAGTGTTCTCAACTGCAATTGCAATAACTTCAGGCCTTTTGCTGCTGTATTTTCTTACAATCTTCCTCAGGACTTCAGATACAAGCCGTTCCATGTGTGCCAGTGGGGAATTCACAGGACAGCTTGATAGTGCAGCATGTGCAGCTTTATAAAGAGCATCCAGAAGTTTTCCTTTATCTAACCATAAGCAGCGTGTCGTGATTCTTATCTTGCCTTTCAAACTTGGTTGTGATGAACCATTCACATATTCAGGCCGTAAAATCTCCATGCTGATTAAAAATGTAACAGCATATGCTTAATATATCATTATCGATAACAGTATCCAGGTAGTTTTGTTATTGCTGGTCAAATAATGAAATAATGCAAAAGTAGTTCAGATTGAAATACAGCACAAATAGTGTTGAGATTCAAAATTAATTGGATACCTGACAACAATGATACCATCTGATGCGATTCGTAATCTCTCATCAATGCAGAGTTCAGATGATGTTCCAAATGCTTTATCACCATCACTATACATCAACTGCCATGGACCAAGAGTGTTACTACTACAAACCAAAGGACGTCACGACACAAAGACAAGAGGTTGGATAGCAAACCTCCAATGCCTCCTTTCCCAGGGGAGAAAAACCATTAGACAAAACTCGCCTATTTCTTAAATGTGAAACACCAAGCATCTCGCCATTCTTTATTACCTGCAATAAAAAAAGAACAGCTACTAATTCATCAAAAGCTTGTTTAATAAGACATCCCAAATAGGTTTGATTCTGATATCAAAAGCTTGTCTGATAAGACACCCTCAAGTACAACCCAGAATAGTTCATTGTTAAATAAATAAATTTGGTGAAATACTGAATGACTTACAGTGGTATGCCGTATTCCAGTGGATTTTCCCAGTAATTCATGCTCTTTCAAAAACAAGAGCTCCCCATGAATGGGTAGAAAATGTTGAGGCTTCACAATCTTAAGAACTTCCTCCTACAATTAAGGAAACACTTACATCAGATTCACCTACAAGCTGGTAGTTTAATTGCATGAGGCAAGAGTTAATGCCAAACAAACAAATAAAGAGATAGACATACCAATTCTTCACGATAGGCATGACCAGATGTATGAAGTCCAGCATTTTTTCCCATCATAATTGTGGGTCCAAGCTCTGTTATGCGGTTGAGCATCTTCATCACACGAGTCTCATTTCCAGGAATTACCTACAAGTGCACAGGAAACACTTTCAAAATTATATAAGCAAGCGTGATGATGGCATTAACACACAAATATAATATACAGAAAATTCAGGCAGCAAGAAATACACCAAGACAATGTATTTGAACACTAGTCAAAAAGAAGTCATCATATGTAGGCATTACAGCAGAGTTACCTTAGCAGAATATAGAACCAAATCATCTTTTCCAAGTTTGACAGAGTGACTACCTCCAAAGGAAGCAAGATTTAGTGCAGCTCGCGGTTCTGCCTGACACAGTGATCAACGCATTCACATGCCTGCTATACAATGCTAGAAAAATATGCACTGTAGTGTATCCACAAGAATCATGCAAATCAGCTTCCCGTTAGAGGCAAGGACAATCTTACCTGAGAACCAGTTGTAACAATCAACAAATCTTTTGGAGCATAAGCATCGATATCCTCTATTTTCACCTATAAAAGAATTTGCCAGGATAAAAACAATTCAATTTTTTTCTTAAAGAAAAAAAAAAGCATGATCTATTAATAAGTCCTGGGTAGCAAAAAACCACAGGAAATATCTTATACTATCAAGCCTTTTATTTATTTTTCCTCCTTCCATGAAAACAAGAGAAATTTTGATTTCTCTGCATGGTACTTTCTTATGCTGCTAATATAGAAATATGCATACATTCAGAGCTTCACAAATAAATGCATATAATAACAGATTTTGCTTTCTCATTGTTTATCAACAGGATCCACATATTTAACCCACTCCATGCTCAATAATGTACAATAAACGCCATTGAGATCATCAAAGAATGTAAATTACATACATGTATCAAGAGGGGCTATCATTTGATATTAGAATAATGAAATCTGTGTAAAAATGATTGAGACTGTTTGAATATAGAGTATTATTTACATCATCCTACAAGCCCCATGCAAGTTTAGAAAAGAGAAATTCCAACAATTCACAATCCTAGTTGGCTAGTTGCAATTAACAATTCCTCAGCTTGTAAGTTGTATAAATGCCAAGAATATTATTCCTACCAAGGTAGAAGGATCTATTGGTGCTTTTCCATCCTTGAACGCAGCATCCAAGTAGGTTCTTAGAGACATGCCAACTAACACCTGTTGATTGATTAATTAGAGAACTGAATATGATAGTATTACTTTGTATTTTGAAGATATTGCTCATCAGAAAAATAAAATAAAACAATAAATGAAGAGCAGCTGAACTAAAGTAGTTGAACCAGCTTACCATTTTTCGCCCAGTTAAATCAGCAGCAGCTTTCACGCTTCCAAGACGATGTATGTTAGATGCAAATTGTGTCGTTATGACTCTTCCTTTTGCCTCTGAAATATAGCGCAATAGTGCATCTGCCACAACAGTCTCACTGATAGATCTTCCAGGCGATAGTACATTAGTTGAGTCACTCATCATCTGCAATTCTTCAATCTAAACTTGTCAAAAGATCCAGAAAAATATAGGGCAGGCCAAAATATGTAACCACTGTAGCATCCAGAAAGACAATTTTTCTTTCATAATCAGCAGAATAGCAAGGAACAGTGTGCCCGACATTTTATCAGAATTGAACCCTGACTTTGATGTATAGACTGCTATTGGCCCTTGAGGTTATAGCACATAGAGAAAATCATGCACAATTGTACAAGTCATAGTTTAGAGTATCAATAGGAGCCACTTAGTGCATTAACAACTAATTTTGCTTGGTAATCTGGAATACCAAAATTAAGATCCAAATGGGCACCCAATTTTTCCATGACAAGTTTATTAGTGATATAACATATTACAAGATCCCCAAAAGTCTGGTAAATTACAGTTTTACGACACCCAAAGGTGGTAATGAGGATTCTGGATTAATTTGACAATTTATATAACCAAGTAGAAACATGAGTAACATAAGAACTAAGGTTCCCCTTTATATAGAATTCTACAAGATTACCTAATACCAAATACAACAGAGTTAGGAATTGGAACTGAATACATGAAAAATATAATCAATAACATATCATCTGAGGCAAAGTACCCATCAACCAACACCAAAATAAATTTACTTTGCAAGAATAAGAGCAGCCCGGTGCACAAAGCTCCCGTCAATGTGAAAGGATCTATTGTATGCGGCCTTACCCTGCATTGCAAGAGGTTGTTTCCGCACTCGAACCCGTGACCACTAGGTCACACGGCATCAACTTTGCTTTGCAAGAATGTTAATTCAAAAAGAAAACTAAGTCTATAAGCTATCAGCAATGACTGCAACATCAAGGAAAGAAATATGCATCTGGTAACATAGCAAGAGGATGACTTCTGCTGGTGATATAGCTGTTGCATAGAGCTCAATATTCATGTAGCAGATCCTAAATAATTGGGAAGATTTATGATTATGATTATGACGATAATGAACAAAAGAATGGGAAATGATTGGTCATTCTTACAGTCTGTAGTAAAAATATTGCAGGCAGAAAAAAGAGCATAAAATTTTAGAAGTGCCCTAGCATAGTTACCAAAGTCACGCCTTCCTTAGAAAGCTGTTCCAAAGCCTCACGATCAAAAATTTTGCCATCTAGTGGTGACTCATCAATCTATAAAATCAATCATCCTCTTAGCCACCAAAAGAAATAGTACTTATAAAAACATAAAATAAAATGGAACTAATCATAGATGTTTTACCTTCCAGTCACCAGTATGAAATATTGTGCCATCACTGCAGCGGAGCACCAACCCACAGCAATCAGGGATTGAATGGGTTACTCGGATGGGTTCCACTTCAAATGGACCAGCATGAAATTTTCTTCTCACCTTAAATTCCTTAAGCCTTGATGGAACAAAAATTCCAAACTCTTTCAGGCGCTTTTTGATTAGCTGCTCAAGGGTAGGACACTTTAAATTAACCAGGGTACCAGTGAAAGTTAAAAAAATAATAAGCAAGAAGGATCCAGATAGAGGATGAGCCACGAGAGAAAATGCACAGATACCATTGAGGAATTAACACTTCAATCAAAAGAGATGAGGTATACATAGCTAATGCATATTAGACAGGAATTACTGTTGTCCCAGGAACACCAAACCATGCACAAATAGGAAATTATAGAATTTTCCTAACCATAAATCATGTCGCGCAAAAAAGGGGGAAATGCAATTTTGGACAACCATGATGCAATCCAGAACCAGAATGCACTGGAAAGGAAAAACCATCTCAAATCAAGAATTTGTTTGACATAACTGGCATATGTGACAGGTTGAGGTGTCCAGCTGATATTAATGCATATCAATAAGTTTGAGATACTAATTAATTTATTATTTGTAAGATGATAGAACTTAGAAGTCCTTCACTTTATATCCTATGACTATACCTAAAAAGTAAAATTTGATATTCCTACCTCCATTGTGAAGGATGAAGTAAATATTGGAGTGTGGGAATCCAGAGCTGGAATAACCTGTGAACATGTTCCAGAAAAGCAAAATTTATCAGACAAACAGATGGCATTTTGATGTCTAGACAACTTTTGCTGAAGAGTTGAAGCTATATCTAATTTCAAAAGATGCAGAAAAAAGGATCCATCTTCAAGAAACATCAAATTTTTTATGGGCATTTCTATGGAGCACAGATATTTCAAGATCTGGATGCAGGTAACATAAGTTATACAAATGAAGAGCATAACTTGAACAAAAAAGAAAAATCTAAAAAGCAGACTGTTGTTTGCTGGGAAAAACATCTCCCAACCTGAACCTAAAAGAAATAAATAATTTGAAGCAAATAAATAATCTGAAGAATACACTACTAACCAGACCAGTCACCCATCAGCATGAATTCAGTATTTACTTGCACAAAATAGAATAGCAGATAGGTGAAAGAGATGTTGTCACCAAGATCGACACATGGAATAGCAAGAAATCAAAATAAAACAAAATTAGGCATTCTTCTCTCCCTCCTATTCCATATAAAATTTAGTATTAGCTTGGTATGGAAGTATCCATACTTGGTCTCTATGAGATGTACTTTTTCTTGAGAATTCTTAACAGATTATGAAAATGCTGCATATTTCGTGTTAGGTATGTGGTATCTGATTTGAGCTTGGATTTTTGAATCCTATTTTGAAAAGAATAGATAAATATGTTATAGGAGAAGGTAAAAACACAATACACAATTTGTTTTTCCTTTTTTGTTTGATTAACTTAGCTTATTCTACAAAGTCAGGGTCAGCATTCTGAAAAGCCATGTAAAAATTAACTTCAATGAGAACCAGCAAAGGTGGGCATTGACACATAGGAGCTTGGAAATGTGAAACAGTGAAAAACATATTTTTCTATCATTATAAAGAACAAACATAGTTGCCTATTCCAAACAATCCCCTTGAAATATTATAAGAAGAGAATCACATTGGTCCCAATATAAAAAAAAAGATTCGAGATGATATAGAAAGATTACCCATGGCAATGCACCAATATGATCCTCGTGGCCATGCGTTATAATAACTGCTTCAATCTTATGACTCCATCTTCTGATGAATGTTGTATCAGGTACAATCTTTTGAACTCCAAACTCATCATAGCTGACATGCATATAAACCAAAAATATATATATAAATATTCAAACAAATTTGAGATGTCTATACAGAGAGAAGCAGATCATGCAAAAGAATTTGCAAGAGATGAGGGGAAAACAGTGGGACTTATATGACTAATGGAGATGGCATATAAATTGTATGAATATCAACAATGCCAATCACCATAGCTAGGATGACAGTAAGCTTACATGACTCACAGAGCAAAAATACCAGCAGAAAAAGAAACACAAATACAAAAATAACAAAGAACGACCTTTTTTTAAGTAGACATTTCTAGCAAGTGCTCATGCAACTATAATTCTAAGGTTCTGCACCACTGCATGTGCCTCATGAAAGTGCATTTACAAAATTTTCAAATGGTACACCTGGAGAAGTTCCACCCCAGAAAGTATTCTCAATTCATTTAACTTAATTTCCTGAGAGTCCAAAAGTGAAGAAGGACATACTATGGTTTCCTCTTCAACATATTTGTACAAGCAACAACATGTTTCTTGATCTTTCAGAGTTTAGGGAACGAGTCTCATGGTTTTATAGATTGCAAACAACCAATTTTAACCAATAATAAAAGGTATTCAATAAAGCACTTTTCCAAACAAACCTACCAACCAAAGAGCTACGAATTGAGTAATCATTTATTAAATATGTATACATACTCTGGGAACATGATGCCCGCATCAATCAAGATGTAACGGTCAAAGTTTCCTACAAGCATGCAATTCATCCCAATCTCACCCAAACCACCTATTGGGAGAACCCGGAGTGGTGGACCGTCTAGTCCTTCATAAAATTGTTCAAGTTTGCGCTGGACTGAATCTTCCATACTTTTCCCCGCACCGTCAGTTCTTCTGCGTCTTCTACGTGGCACTTTTGATTCTTTGCCACCTAAAATAACACAAATGTAGAAATTTAATCATTAACAAAAACACAGTGTATCCACACAGTAATGCCTTCGTAGCAGAGTATCATGTTCTAACTTCTATGGTGATTGGTTGACAGAAGAGGGATATAACATACATTAAACCAAAAATCATTATTAAAATGACAAAATGGCATTTAGCTTCCAGCGTTAATCCGAACATAACCGGCCACGTACAAGGAGTATGGAGATCTCTTCATAAATCAACAATTCCGAAGCACGCAATAGCACAATAAAGATAGCGCACAGGAAGCAGCCAACAAGAAAGGAAATGACATACACCAAGATCATAGCTTTTTCAGCAAACGTTGCAAATGTTAACACAAGCACGTCAAGAAAGACTACGCTAGATTCACATCAATTTTTCTTCAGCGACGCACAGAATTTTGCCACTTATCGTCTCGACAAATAAAGTTCCGATTTTTGGAAATTACAGCGACTAAGTCACAAGTCTCGCGAGAGCTGGGGCATTGAATAAAGGAAACACGACAGATTAAAAGACGACAAGGCAGGACATGAACGCACGAACCTGAGAGCACGGGAGGAGAACCCAGTGAGCACCATACGGCGGTCCTTGGAACAGAGAGCCGCCGCGAGAGGAAGCAGGGGAAGAGCGGCGGGAGAGTGGAGAGGGAAACCATGAGCCCCCAACGGAGGAGGAAGGAGGAGAGGTAGGCGCGTCGGGCAGTGAACGGGGGCGGGAGTGAGGAAGAGCCTCCTCTCTTCGTGGGGAAATGGTGGATTTGGGCAGAACCGAAATATCTTATCGCTTTTCGGCCCCAGGGCACGGGAGGAGGATCACTTTTAACGGTGAGATTTCGGCTTTGATATGCGTGTTCCGGACGATCACAATTTCTCGTTTTTTTTTTTTTAAAAAAAGTTAACAGGTAAAGATATTTTAGATATTTTTCTAGTTCTTTTATTTTTTTAAAACCCCAATATAATATTTTATAAACTGATAAATATTTCTTTTTGTCTGTTGTTAAAACTTGAAATGACGTACAATTTTTTAATTTTCTATTTTTTAAACCAGAAAAATAGAGACGGACCATGACGTCACCTTCACGCCAACTGGGTCAAGTCATGAGCAGTTCGATCAGCCTGTTTCGAGAACGAGGCCCTACAGAACTCAGGCCTGGGCTGGTAAATGGGCGGGCACAAATGGGCCTGGGCCATTCAGGCCTAACATTCTAATATTTACACATGATATATAAATAATAAAGTTAAAAAACCATTGCTGATAGATACAATTGATAATCATTGCAAGATTCAAAACTAAAAAATATATATAATAAAAATAATTACTAAAATCAATTAGGGTTAAGTAATAAATTCAAAATAAAATCAATCGGACAAATCGAAACAAAATTAATCAAACTTTTTTTGACAAATCGAATAGGCCAAACTTGATCATTAAAATCAAACAAATTTAATCGATATCAAATTGATCGATTATTGAATTAACTGAATTTTTATTATTAGTTGATTATTGTATAATAAGAGTCGATTGATATTGGACAATCAACCACCGATCAAGAATAGAATTGTGATTTAAAAATTTTTCTTTTAATCATCTGATTTAGTTTAATCGATTTAATTAATTTTTAAATATTAAAATTTAGATCGGATTGAATAAATTAAAATAGTCCAGATTTTTTTATTCACCCCTAATTCCAATAAAAAAAGATGATGTCTATATCTATCCAAATCCAAATTCAAGAGCCTGACATTTTGTCCACAGAATAATACAACAGTTCCCTATCGTAATAGGACACGGTCTCTAAAAGTATTGAAATTAGGATGCATAATACGGAATATATATATATAAATTTTTAAGTTCGTGATGTGTATGGAATATATCGTTCGAACATGTTGATGCTGTGTGTGTGAGAGAGAAAAGAAGCTTAGTCATTTGATCTATATGCTTGAAAGGAGAGAATGATTTTTGCATCATTGGAAATGTTTAAATTAAAATGGGTCAATCAAGAAGCGTGTTCTAACTGAACAAGAGGAGTTGAATTCTTTGTTTAGGTGGAAAATAAAAGACTTATTTAATAGATTAGATTGAGAGGATGGGGATAGAGATTGATCGAGTGTAAGCATATGATGTGGCAGCATCTTTTAAGCAACTTTGCTCATGTCATCCAAATCCAACAGTTAGTGTAATTTAAGCCTTAGATTCTGAATGGCTTTGTAGATAAGCCTAATCTTGCTGTGAGAATCTAGTGATTGTATCAAAGAAATTGAAAGAAGAGAGGAAGAAGCCGAGAAAAGCTTGATTAAAGAGACGAGTCTCTGTTCAAAAGAAACATGGAAGTAGCCGTGAAGTAACGCACCATGTTATGTTATACACATTTGATTGAAAATGGAAGAAAAAAAAATACTTGCTTATGAAGTAACATGACAAAAGATAAACAAAGCTAAATAACCATTGCAATGTTTGAGCTCAATATACGTAAAGATCTATTTAATAAAATTTTCGAATTCGATATCGTCAATATCGTTGAGGGACTTTATTTTCTTTTCTAATTGATTGGGAGAGATTATTCATCTACATCTGCCACACCAATCACATCCAAAAAGTTGCTACTCTGTCCAATTCAATCACATCAGAGCCTTAACTAATGATGACAAAATCTGCTTCCTCCAATTCAAGCAACGCCAATCACAAACAGAAAACTGCCGTCTAATCTCAAAGACTGATCACATTTTTCAAAGTTTTGAGTTGTTCGACACCAATCGGAGTATCTTCTTCATATTATTTACACTTGATATCTATAAAGCAAAACAAAAAAAAGTAACGTCGACAAAACAATTCCTCCTTCAGTTTTTTTTTTAAAATAAGGAAGTTTGCATGCCTCAGATCAGGCTCAGAGTCTGCACCAAATTTCCTACCTGCCTTGCCATATCCTGCCATGGCCATCCCCCAACCTTCCTTCGTTGTTGCTGCGCCATCTTCTTCGCCTTCTCCATCATTTCGTCGAACAAATTGACGTCTTCTTCCTCCTTCGCCGCATGCTTTGGGCACTTCAACAGCGTTATATACGTCCGCAGGTCATGCACGGCCGCAGGGTTACGTAGGTCGAAGAAATCCAGTCCCAGCTCGACGCCGACGTGGGCATAGCACGCGACTCCGCCCGCGCGCCGCCCGCCGGAGCTCTCGTTGAGCAACAGCCCCGGCAGCTTCGTCACTGGGTCCCTGACGTTGACCACCCTCAGCACCTTGACTCCGAGCTCCTCGCACCGGCGCTTGAACCCGGTGTTCCCCGCCCGCGGCCCGCCGAAGGAGTAGACCGTGATCGGCGCCGGCTCTACGCCCGGCCGAACCCGGTTCAGGCCCAACTCCGCCAGATCGTACCCCAGCAGCAGCGCCAGGGCCGAACCCATGCTGTGGCCGGCCAATGTGATGCTGATCTCCTCGTCTCCGTGGACCTGGACGAGCCGGGCGATCTCGCCCAGTAGCTGCTCCCGGCAGCTCCCCTGCCCGAACCGGTTCGCGCCGTCATTGGACGTGTAGAGGTTGAGAAAACCCGATTCGGCCCGAACCTCAGGCCGCGGCTCGGCCGGGTCCAAATCCGCAGCCCGAAGCGCGCTCATCATGTTGGCGGCCCACTCCGCCCTGGTCACCGTGCCCCGGAACGCCACCACGACATCGCGCCGCCCGAGACAACGCCGCGCGTCGCCGTCGACGGCCACCGCCACGTAGCCGACCCATCGGCTGCGGTCTCGCATGGGGGCGCATACATCGGGAGTCGCATAGATATACTTGGTCACTTGATAGCCCGTCCCGCCGAGTCCCACCTCGTCTAGCATTTGAGCCTTGGCGTACTTGCAATTCAAGTACCTACGCGAGCGAGGGTCCAAGTCGAATGCCTGGTAGCAAGCGGCGACCAGCTCTCCATATCGAACCAGCTCGTCGCGGAGCAAAGGGCTCAGCGGGTTGATCAGGTCTGCCCAGTCGTTGGCGCCTTGGATGTTCCTCCATACACCAGCCAGGGTTGAATCGCGCCTTGTACTCGCGTTGAGCTTCATTTCCGACTTAAAACTACTCTTTCTCGGGGACGACACAATGGGAACGCCAGTCATTGGGAGGAGCAAGGTATGAGTTTGCATGGAAGCCATGGAGAGAAAGAGGAGTGAGGAGAGGGAGTTTTATAGACAGACATGGTTGTTGAATAATTATATATGAGCTTGTTTGATTTGGCAAGGTTAGTCTTGGATTCTCGTGACTTCTTATTTTTATTGGTCGGTTTGTTCCCTCAGTTTAATCAATCCATGGAGCACTTTCTGAGGTCGTTAAAGATCACAGAATCCACAGAAAGCAACCGACCCAAGAAAGCGGGAAGAACTTAATTGAAAGGATTCAAAGTTCACTGAAGTTAGATCGAGCTCGAGTAGTTAATATGGAAATGCAGACAGAATCTAGAATAAATCTTCTAGTTATTTATGTAGGGGAAATATTTCTCTCAAGATAATGACAGGAACAGAGAGCTCTGGAGCTGGTGGTGGACGTGTAATGGATGAACAGAGGGCTGACACATCTTCATGGATTGTAGGAATAAGGAAGGAGGATTTAGGGTTGGTAGTTGAGATGTATAATGATAATGGCATGTCTTAAATGCTGAGGGTTGGGAAATTATGGGTTGCCTAGCTGTGCCAAGGCAGGCCATGGAATGCCAACTACAACAAATGGGCAACTGAGGTGAGGATGAACTTTTAGGCTTAAATTTGGGAGCTCAAAAGATTTCAGAAAGATTTGTTTCCTGTAGAAAAAGTTATATTTCCAATATCTTTGAATATGTTTACTTGGGCACCCAGGCAATGATGGGTACTAGACTTAATGCAAAAAGTGGGAGTAGAAGCTGGTGTTAGATTTTCTGCATCCATTATTGATTCATCAAATAATTGATGAGGAAGGTCAATTATGAAGTTTCTGCTATTGATGGTTTGGTTTTCTTGACTTATGATTGAAGGTTTTGTTTGTTATTGTTAATTTAGTGATTACTTTTAGGAGGAACAGGGTTGATCTTTGAGAGGATCATCACCATGTTAATTTGTGACTTGTCATAAAAGTTTGGCATGCTACATGGAGCCTTCTTTGAAGGTCCCTCTGTGAGTTGTCAGATTGAAATCGAAATGTAAATCAACTTGAATAGTCGATTAATCAATAATGATGTAGATTATCAAAAAAAAAAGAAAAGAATTCCATCCTTGTTCAATTATATTGGATACCCTTACTTTGCTGACCTAACTGAAAGAGTTTGCTCAAAGCTGCCAAAGCCTTTTTGACAATATTTTGCCTTAGCCACCACTTATCAATTGTACTTTTGAGACGATCCTAGGTCTGAGAAGAATGAAAGGGGGGGAGTTTGGCTTTAATTCAGAGGGGTCTTCTGTCAGTGATAATTGACATCACTTAATCATCTCTTTTGAGAGTTGCAAACACTAGTGTGTCCAGCTCAAAATGATAGACTTGATGATGATGATGATACACGAAGAAGATGAACGGGATCGCATAATTGATATTATCAACAAACTATACAAACTGCACAAACAAAAAGATATGCTCAATTCACTCGTCTGATTCAATCTATCCAACTTGGTTCATTCCATCTGATTTGCTCTACCTGACAAACTAATCAATCCAACCAACGGTTCTATCGGAATTTTCCATGTAAAAGTTTTGTCTGGACTGCTGAGCGGTTATCAATTCTCCACTTGTGGTCATCGTATTGACAAACTTATACATGTGCAGAATAAAGTACCAGAAAAGATTAAGTCAATAGTTCTAGAAATCTAAATATATTATGGAAACTTAGCATAATGACAAAATCACAGCTAACATTTACGAAATACAGGAACAATTTGATGCCGGCACAACTCAGGAACTATCGGTAATATAATCTTCAAACAAAATCAGCACACGTTATTACCAACAGCACCAAGAAGTCTCACCTGATGTGCTGTCTGGTTCACATTGTTGGGAGACTCTCCCTTGATTATTAATAAAAGGTTGGTTTTGTTTTGCGGTCTCCATTAATTGCTTTCCTTCCTGGTTTTGCATTGTTGTATCATCTCTCTCAGAAGCAATGGCAGCAGAGAACCCCAAGTCTATCTATGATTTCTCAGTCAAGGTGTTGTCTTGATCTCCTGTTCAAATTTTGCTGTTGTTCTATCTGTTCTTACATGGATTTTAGCCTCCATAAGTTTTCAAAACCTCTTTTTTAAAAAAAATATTCAAGGAGGAGGCTTTTCGTTTATTTGTTAGATTGATTTGTTTTCAGGATATGAAAGGAAATGATGTGACTCTGAGTAGCTACAGAGGAAAGGTTCTTCTTATTGTCAATGTTGCTTCCAAATGGTATTTTCTTTCGTTCAGTCTTGGATGAGTGCTTTTTGTTAATTGACTTAATTCTTGCTAGCCCAGTCTCCCTAAATTACAGGGAAGCAAAAACTATGCACTTTTTCAGTTTTCCATGTTCCTCTTAACTAAAAAAAAAAACTTAATCTAGGGAGAAACAGATCCAACACCTGTTGTTTTAATATGGTTTATGGTGATGCAGTGGATTGACTCATTCCAACTACAAGGAGCTGAATGTTGTATATGAAAAATACAAGGACCAAGGTTTCAAGTTATCCATTTTCTCAACTCTATTAGATGAACCCTAACAACTTATTTTTATGTACCAACTTTGTAATTGTGTTCATAGGTTTTGAGATCTTAGCATTTCCCTGCAACCAGTTCATGAGTCAAGAACCTGGAAGCAATGAAGAGATTCAGGAGGTAGCTTGCACCATATTCAAAGCTGAGTTCCCCATCTTCGACAAGGTACAAGATTTTAATCAGCTTACTTTTGTTTTTGCATCTTGTGTCCAAAATATTATCCCACTTGAAATCCTAAAATCCATATCTAGTCCTATAATGTTCCTTTGCTTTTGTTACATGTGTTCTATCTCACATTAGATTGAAGTGAATGGGAAAAATAGTGCACCTCTCTACAAATTTCTGAAATCCCAGCAAGGTGGTATACTTGGTGATGCCATAAAGTGGAACTTCACTAAGTTTCTTGTGAACAAGGATGGCAAGGTCGTCGACAGATATGCACCCACCACTTCGCCATTGAAAATAAAGGTCATACTCAACACTTTCACTGAAGTAAAGTACTAAATTCTAAGCTAATGATATTTCCAAGCATTAACGAGTCGAGTTGTTCTCTTGCAGAAATCTATTCAGAAATTGTTGGAAGCATGAACATGTTCAAATTTCTCATCTATGTATTATGTTGGTCATAAGGGTTGTACATGCTTATTTCAGTTGAAGTTATGGGACACCAGAATCTATCCTCATTGTAACAAGTCACATCCTGTAGGGCTGTTGACATTCGTTAGAAATTTCTTGTGGTATCGACATTGGCATTCTGATAGCAGTGCCATTATATATTATGAACAAAACTATTGTAGTTAAGAATTCGAGTATCAACAGAATGATATATTGTTAAATCTTGTTCTCATGAAAGAACAATTTTATTCAATAATTTGGGCAGACAATGATATCTCTACATTTATGATGCCAGCGAATTCTCTTTGCTTAAAGGATGGCTTTTGGTTATCAACGAGATCAAAGAAGTGAGAAGTACCTAAACTCAGTAAAAACCTAGCTAGCAAACTATCAAAGTTGATTATTTTTCATTCATCATCCCAACCTTGTCAAGACATAGAAAGAAGGCGTTCTAAAAGGAACTAATTCTGTATTTTCTTTTTCCAAATTGTGACAAACATAGAATAGAATGCATCAGTTACTAGTAACAATCATCAGCACTGAATTGTCATGATCTTCCTAGTGTATCAACTAAAGCCTTTAGTGTAGTATATCTTTCACACTGTAAATGGAACAACCTAGATTTTCTTCAAGATTTGACCATTCAACTTTAGAAATTGGAGTATGAACCTAATAAACTATCAGACAGGAAAACAGGTACCTGCCAGCCAATCATTAATATTTTTATGCAATAATGAACACGTGAAAGGGGAGCCTTGTGCAACAATAAAATTACAACATGCAATACCGATGCAAAATCTCTATTTCAATAGAAACATACATTTGTTTGCAGAAATGCAAGTCAGATATGTTGTTGATCTTTGGACCTCAGAGCATCACCATCTCGCATTCTTTTGTACTTCCTCTACTCTTCTTTGATGCCTCAATTTCCAGTGTGGTGTAATTCCAACAGCGAACTCCTTCCCAGCATAATCATAGCAGTAACAAGCAGAGAATTCAATCGATCAGTCAGACTATTAAGCTTGATGAATTCCTCCAGCATTGTAAGAACTCAAAAAAAAAAAAAAATGCAATCCTAATTGCATAATCTGATGGTGCAAGCCACAGCTTGGGCCCAATACTTCAGTCTGGCTTTAACTTCATCAGGATCATCTCCTGGTCATATTGAAAGTGAAGATTGGATCAGATAATGCACCATAGTAACCGGAATCAAAAAGAAACTTTAAAGAGATGTAAATTCTTCAATAAAAACAACCTTTTTTTTTTCTTTTGTTCTTTTTTTGCTTTTCTTTTGTTTTGTTTTGGCATCAGAACAGTTTGTTTTTTTACCTGGGCTAGAGATCTTCCAGTTGGCGATGGGAGGCGCCGGCGGCGTCGGACAAAGATCCACAGACTCGCCCGAAGACGAACGATCAATGGACCTGTTCTGCCGCTCATCTAAGAACCTCTGACTCATGGAGTAGCAAAGCTCGAGCGCCGGAAGTGTGTTGCATAGATCGGGAATCTCCTCGTAGCTGAACCCAAACCCTAGGTCGAGGCACCCCTTGAGCTCCTCCAGATCCTCGTCCGTCAGGCTCTTCGTTCTCCCCACAACGCCCGACCGATCCTCCTCGCCGTCCTCCGCGTCGACGTACCCCTCGAGCATCACCCCGCCGCTTTTTCGCGGCCACGGCTCCTCCGCCCACCTTCCTCTCCACAGAATCACCTCCTCCTCTTCATCTTCCTCAGCCTCCTCCGCCACGATCTTCCGCTCCTCCCCTTTCCTCTCCTTAGCACAATCCGATTCGGAGCATTGGCCTCCCATCGCCCTCTTTCTCTCCGGTCTCTGCTGCTTCCATGGACGCCGGCATTTTAAATGCGGATTCAAATGGAAACGGATGACAATGATGCTATGATGATACTGGAATGCATCAACGCATGGTGATGGCCGTGGGAACACAATGTCTTTCACATTACACGACCACTGCCATGTTGGTCCATGTGTTGATCGAGATTTTATATATATATATATATATATATCATGAATGATTGTGGGAAAAAGTGAAACGCTCGCCCTAGCACCTCCGTCCGTCCGTCTCAGAATCAACACAGAGGAGGTAAATCATGGGGGCTAGTCTAGCCAGTCCAAACAGTGACTAGTGCATAAGGGGAGCAGGAACCTGACTACTAGCCAGGATTTAATTCCTAAATTTTATTGTGACAAAACCTCGCACTCCTTTTATCTTTCCAAGAAGAATGAATGAGGGTGATTGCAACTAAATAATTGGTCATGTGCTCTTTTAATAATCTGCAAATAGCAGGAGTTGGCTTCTAACCACTGTTACTTCAATTATTTTTCCCCCTTTGGGAAAGAAATATCAATTCTTAGGTGTATTCTTCTTTCTATTATTCCTCACAGAGTCACAGTAGCAGCATTCAATATTTTGAGTTGCTTCACCAGGAATTTGTTTGACTGCTCGTTTCCAGTCAATGGCAGATTTTATGGTCTTATTTTGATTCAAACTACTTTTTTTTTTTTCATAAACAGCAGAACTGCAATGGAGTTCTTTAGTTTAATCCTTTTGATACTAAATTATTATTTGGAAAACTTAATTCAGGGATTCAAACCACCATTTTTTGTTTTTTGTTTTTTCTTGGTAGAACAAACCAAAAACTTTTTGTTATATGCTATTACATGTTGGCATGAGTTTAAGAAGTGAAAATGAAAGAGGAAACTATTAGGGTTTTGTCTAAAACACCACTCTAGCCACTAAAAAATCTAATCAATCTCGACTTATTTAACTTGTCGTTCAATCATAAACATATTAATCAAATATCAAAACTCGAACCAACTCGAATTTGATCAACCTTACCCGAGATCGATTGCTCTAACACTCTTATAACTTGTAATGGAGTTTAATTAACAACCGATAAGAGTTTGTTCAAAAATGCAAACAGGTTGAATGGAACATCCTTTGCTTATTGACAACGGGCTATAGGGGAACATATGAGCTTCAGTGTTAGGATTAAAATCTTGTTGAAGCTTCGACCTATATTTGCCTCAGGGTGTTTTAGAGCGACATTACAAGAGCTCGGTGGACAAATGCAAATGCCCTTTCTTGTCATTAAGAAGGTGGGGGAGGTAGCTTATAAGTTACAAGTATACTAAGGTAGTTTCAAATCCACTTGGTATTCCATGTGAGTTGTTTGAAGCCCTACTATGGTTAGTTGCTAGAAGAAGAGTACAACATTCCAAGTTGTAATTGGAAAGCAAAGAAGATACTAATAGGAAGACTCTCCCAACTAAAGTTATTGAATGGAAGTACCTTGTTCAACCGAAGGGGCTTTCGACATCGATGCAATTAGTTGGGAGGAGGAGAGTACCCTACAACAACACGAAGACATTATCGACACATTTTTAAGTCCAAATTGGAGAGGGAGTCGACATAACCAAATGGGGAAGTATGTTAGGGACCAAACATGGTCCAATTTCTTATAAGTACTTATTATTCGTTTTCTTTGTCTTCTATGCTATTTTATAAATTTTCATTCTTGTGCTTCAATTTTGGGCTAAATGTTGTAGCATTTGACCTCATTTTAATAAGCAAATGTTGTGATACAAATCTGATCAGGTGAGTCGATTCAATGATTTATCAAACATCCAAATCAATTTAAATTCATATAATAAATTACTATATATATATATATATATATATATAAAGGGAGAAGGTAGGATAGCATAGTTCTTATTTTTTTTAATATTAAATGTTCTAAAATTCCCAATTATATAAATGAAACTTTGCAATATTCAAAGTCAATGTAATAATTCAAAAAGTTTACATTTCTTAAACCGTGAAATAATTAGCCTAAGTGTACTCTGCTTGTGAAAAGTAACCTACTCTACCACCAAATAAACTGTCATAATAATAACATTGTTTTTATTAGTAATTTAGATATTTAATTTTTTGAATTGATTATTTTTAAAAATGACTGATTCAATTTTACAGAAATTTTTCATCAATTACTAAAATAATTAAAAAATATTCACAAAAATTCATCCGATCAATGTTTTTATTTTATTTTATAATACATCATAAATATCTGATTAATATTCATTTCAAGAATCTAATCACTCCACCGTCGCCCTGGACTATAACATTTCATCCCTGATCATTGTGGCCCCATCTGCTAGATTTTCACTTTGTGCTCTGTTCAAAAGCAACAGCTCACCGGATGTACAATACTTTACTTTGACTATCCACGGACCACCTAAGCAATCATCTATCTTCATTACAGGAGTAAAATTGAGTATAGTAAACGATTACGTTGATTTTAAATATTTTTTTATAATTTATTTTAAAATTATACGAAAGGAAAATAAATTATAAAATAAATTTATAATTAATCATCAAATCATTAAGATGAAAATAATTAGAACGGAGATTGATGAACAGTACATTGAGAGAGGGGATTCTTAAAGCTTATAAGATGAACCAAGACGAACAGTTTCTTGGAGCTACATACACAAGGCTTTTTAACTTTCTGGTATGAACTTGTATCTGTTTCTTCAAAACTTTGGTTTCATCTCTAAAGTAATCAGCCACCTTGGCCGCCACCTTCTGCAGATCAGCAAAGTCGAATCAGCATGGAAGCAGCAGCTGCAGCAGGGTGGAACTCTCATGTGGTGAGGGGATCATCAAATATATTTTGAAGAACTGTAAGATCTCTATCTACGAGAATTATAATTAATTAATCCCTTTTTGGCGATTGATAGGGAATGGAAGGAGACGTGTTCGATCAATGGGAGGCGATGGAGCAGCTCTCTGCACAGCAAATTGCAGACCTGCAACAATCTCTCTCCTCAGAGAACCACCACCATTCACTGCCCCCGGAGCCAAAGAACTCTCTCAAGACCAGAAGTGCCTCTTCCCCGAGCATCCTTTCTTTTGGCAAACCAGAGAATTATGACAGCTTTGTTGGGGTGGTGAGTCCAAAGAAAGAGATGGATGTTCTGCAGGCACAGTACGGATCCAAGAGGAACTTTGAGACCATGTTTGGGCAGCAGCAGGCATCGAACTTCGGAGTGAGCGTGGTGAAGAAGCCGAGCTATAACAACAAAGAGCACATCGTTGCCGAGAGGAAGAGGAGGGAGAAGCTTAATCAGAGATTCATAGCCTTGGCAGCTATAGTTCCAGGCATCAAGAAGGTTCGTTCCATTAATTCTCCACATTTCAATTCTCAATCTCCGAATTCTAAGAGCTAACAGTTTCTTGTAGACGGACAAGGCGTCTGTTCTCAGCGATGCCATCGAGCACTTGAAACAACTCCAAGAGAAGGTGAGTTTTCTCGAAGACCAAACCGCGAAAAAGACCATTGAGTCGGCTGTTTGGGTCAAGAAATCTGATCATCTACGTGACGATGATGGCATCTCCGAATTGCTACCGAAGATCGAAGCGAAGATGTTCGAGAACACCGTCCTCGTCAAGATTCATTGCGAGAAGCACAAAGGTGTGCTAGTGAAAGCGCTTTCGGAGATGGAAAAGATCCATCTATCTGTCGTCAACACTAGCGTCATACTTTTCACAAGTTCTTCCCTTGATATAACCGTGATGGCTAAGGTTAGGAACAATTTGCAACAAATTAAAGGAATTCAATTTTCTCCACTTAATTAACCCATCTGATATTGGTGTTTATAACTTGAGTGGTTGCGAACAGATGGAAGAGGGGTTCAACATAACTGCAGAGGATGTTGTGAAGAAGCTGAGTTCTGCTTTCCGACAGCTCCATTGAAAGCACTTGTTTCACCAATAAAAAGGACATTTGATTTCCACATCATTCATTTTCTTGTTGCAATTTCTCAACACCAGAATCACTATAATTGTGTCAAATTGAGATACAACCTTCTTTTTTCAGCATTTTTTTTTTCTTTCAAAAATAGGAATATGATAATATATTTTTATTGTATTTTAAAAAATAGAAATATGATAATACAATATGCAATCTCATGGTGGCAAGAGATTGCCGTTTGTGTGCGTTTTTTTTAATTTGATCCAAATTATTCATCTATTGACTACATTAATTTGAACGCGGTGGAGCATTTTGAAAAAACCTTGGGTATTTAAAGAAATTGCCGTTTTGTTTTTAGCTGGACATTTACTTGGATCGGCGGCCCTCTCATCATCCAGTACTGGCACCGGATGGCAGTCGTCAGCGGCAGCTTCCACTTCTCCCTCTGCCCGTTACCCTCCTCTTCGAGCTATAAATCCACTCGTTGGAACTTGGGAAAGAGGGGGCCGCCGCCATCTTCCTCGCTCTTCCTCCGCTGCTCCTCCGCCCCCGATGACCCCAAGAGGATCTCGGAGCAGTCGTCCTGGGAGTCCAAGGATTCGGAGGGAAAAGATTACCTCTACCGCCTCGGTCAGGAGGCCGACAACATGAACATCTCCGTCGGAGCTCGTCAGGGCGTTATCGACGATCTCTTCGTCGGCAACTTCCTCGGAAAAGACTGTGCGTCCATCTCTTCCATCTAGCATAGTGGTCTTTGTGTGTGTGTGTGTGTGGGTTTTTCTGTGGCAAATTGATTCTGCTTATTTTTATTGTATTTGTCTTTTTGTTGGAACATTAGCTCGGATTTATCATGAAAAGGGTGACACATTCAAATTTCAAATAGACCTGACCCCGGGTTCGGAATAGATGGTTCATCGGTTTGAAAAATATTAACCCTGAAATTGGATACGGTTCCCGGATCAAAACCGCCTGTTGCAGTTCCGTTTACAGTTTACCACCGGTTGCAATTATCATTTATATATATTTTTAAAAAAAATTAAAAAGAGCTTAAACTTATTTAAGCTGTCTATGTATTCCCTTAGGCATAGCAGAATCAAAGTTCATGTAATTTGTTTACCTATCTATCCTAATTCCTTTAGAAAGTGATATTGCTCACTCACTTTCATTTCTAGTACTTGTAATGGTAGTTCCTTCCATATTAAAATCTTTTGGCTCGTCCTTAGAAAGTTGTATTACTTATATTATTTTTACTCTTATCTAACCATCAAATAATGCTTGAGCTTGTAAAATGTCAGAAGCCAAAATAGATCATCTTTCATACAAAATATTACCTCTGAAACTAAATGTTTGTTCTACAACAACAATTAACACCGAACAAGTTAGAATTTTCTCTGCAATGATAGAGAGAATAGGTTAACTTTGGATCTTCTATGACCATTATTATAAATTGACAGGAGCTTCGTGCACCGGACTGCCTTTTAATCAAAATGTGGTTCGCTAGTTGTTCTACTGAAATCAAAGAAAGTCGTGAAATAATCCTCAAGTTCTTTTTTGGAACTTGAGGATTCTTGTGGACGTTTTGTATGATCTTGTAAAAAAGTTGTGCCTTCGTGAGTTTCGAGTTTTAGGTCCATTACATTTTAATCTATGTTTTAAACTATAGTCCTTGTAACTAACATTTCATGCAAAACATCTAATTTAAGTATAAGATCTAAAACAAATACAACTAAATAAATATTAAGAATATAATAAAAATATTTCTCTCATTTTGACTTCATTGCTAACATGCAATAAGATAGAAATTCATTAGTGCTATATTAATTTAAAATCAAAGTTGTGCCACAAAAATTCATTATAACTAAATGAGAAGTAGGATAATAAAGGTTGCATAATTGTTTGGTTGCATCATCACATACTTTTAAAATTTCACAAATACTACTACAAATGTCTTATTGGTGCGAAAATAGATATACATTGATATTGTCAGCATTCTGTGCAAAAAATAAACGAAATAATTCTCTATATTGAAATGAATATTACAATAATTTATACATTAAATTTCAACTAATTGGTGCATTACATAGAATTTTTTAGGCTTCATTCCATTAATTTTTTTAAAATCTACCTTATTGTTTCATTATATTAGGACGTGATAAAAAATTAGATATAACTTAATTGATCTAATTTGATTTTCTAAAGTTTTCAATCCATCTTGCACACATAAATTTAAAACATGATATCCAAATCGAATATGAAAATATAAACAACTGATAGCAGGTTCCCATACAATTTTTCTTCATACTTGTGGTATTGAAATTAGTATAATTAAATGATATTGAGAATATCTTTGAATTAATCCATATTCTTTTAAGATCAAGGGCATTAATTGAGGTACATTACGAGCTGTGTGTGCTTCATTAAGCACTCGATATGCTTGTAAACATTTTTTGATTAATCAAGAGATCAAGAGTCGTCAATCCAATAACAAGTCACACCCATATATGAATAAGATTGCCAATGGTCACTCCAAATATCACTTAGAGATACCTTATTATTTAACTTACTAAATTCATCAGTTTTTTTTTAATGTTGCCTTACTAAATTTTTTTAAGCGTATGAGTGATTTTGGTTTAGGAAATACGGTTAGCAGCTGGGTTAAGTGATTCTCGACAAAAATAATCAAATATGATAAAATGAATTAGGGTGTTTATAGAGTTAGGATCTCAATATCTTTTTGTTTATTGATAATATTTTTACCTCACTATCAATGACTAGCATTGATCAAAGCCTTTTAATTTCAACAAACTATGGCACCACTAATTATAACATGCTCATATCAACATATATACACATCATTATGAAAACATAATTGTAGCACAAGTAAAATGATTCGCATTATAGGTCACGCAAAAGTGCATGTTAATATAAATAAGTCATTTGTGTACAAGCATTTGTAACCAGCTAAGTCACACAGAACATGCTTGTCTATTAATGTTATAAAGCATAATATATTTCACATGTATATTGATGCAAGTAAATATCATTCTTGAGTAAATGCGCACAACCTTGTCGTGTTATATCATGATATAAGGCAAGGTAAATCATTTACCTGAACAACCTAGTCATGGTCTCTTTCTTGTCTACCTAATTTTTCCAATTAACTCCTAACAATAAATTTAGTACATAAGTATGAATCAATTGACATATGAGCTTATATCTGACCAGAATAAATTGGTAGAGTTAGTATGTGTAATAAAGCATGTGTAGGAAGTATGTCTAATAACCAAATGGTAGAGTAAGTATGTGTATTGCCAATATAACAACATGCTACGTTAGTATCATCACCAACAGTCACTTTCAACCTGAAAAATATAGGAAAATTTTTAACATAAAATATTAGTTTATTAGAGATGAACTAATGAGGCATGTAGGCTTGAATTGACTAGGAATCAACTCCCACCTCCCTTAAATAGTATTTACCTTATATCTTGTCTACAACAAAGGTAAAGAATTACGAATTAGAAATACATGGTCAATAATCCAATTATCAATGTTGACCAAGTCTTATAGGATACTTGATATCTTATTGATCAATAGGGGTGTAAACGAGCCTAGCTGAGTTTAGCAGTATTCAAGCTTGTTTATATATTTATCGAACTTGTTAAAAGCTTATTTATTACAAATTTTATTGAGCTCAAGCCGAGTTCGATCTTTTTATCAAGCTCGTCTAATAACGTTGTTGTCCTTATAAATTAGTTAAATCTTTATCTAAATCATGAAACTTATAGTATTTTCTTATTTTTAACCTATTATGAATAATTTTAGATCATACAAATTTCTAAATTTTATGTATTTAAATAAAAAAATTAAGAAATAAATTAATAATTAAATTTTGCTTAAATTAATAAATAAGTTTATTCATAAATTATTAATGAACTTTGTTCATATACGTTAATGAACCAAGTTTATTGGTGTTCATGCTTGTTCATTTTATATATTCTTTTACTATTGAATGAACATAAATGAGCTTAATTGAACCGAACACCAAGCTTTGTTCATGAACGTCCAATTCATTTACAACGCTACTAATCACTGCATTGATACACAGTGAACTAGTAATTAAGAAATGGATGTAGAAATATAGCACAATGCTACCCATTTAATCAATTTGAGGCATACTAGTGTAAATACCAGTCAACAACTCAACCCCTGAGCTATTATCATAGTTGGCCTTTATATGATTGGACATTACTAAGAGAAAATGCAAGTCTGGGTGTTACTAGCAGTTCAATGTTCTTGGAGGTCTAGAATAGAAAGACAAACATTGAGATTCGATCACAGTAAACATAGCTAATTTACAAAAGTTGTACAGTTCATTGAAACTAAAATATAATTATTTGTTAGACAAGATACAATTTTCCAATTGGCTCAACTAATTTAAGGAATAATGGCATCTAGAAAACATATACAAGATTTATCAAATATAAGCAAAAACCAATAATGTTAATCTTTCCCAATGGATGAAAGAATTGGAAAATATGAACCAACATTCTTGTTGGAGGATGCTAGAATAACACTTGCAAATGACAATCTAATTTAACATGTAGCAATATTCAAATATAGAACAACCAACCAATGAGTATCGGTTAGATAAATAAATTAATCTTGGTTTGCTACAATGATCACAAGTAGTACTAGCTACCAATAATCAATTAATATTTAAATTCTTTATACAAAAGATGGTCCAAATGTAAAGTGCTAACGTATATGGAAATTTATCACTAGAATTATTAAGTAGGTTGATATATATAAAACTTGATCAAAATTCTTTATAAGGAATGAGCTAACATATGAGGAATTAAACAGATATGATAATATAATCATCTAGAACTAACTTGTAATTTTTTTGTTTGTTTATATACATGCTGCAAGCAATGAATTTTCTTGCTAGTTAATTATATTATTTGCGCTAGTTAAATAATATTGGAAAATTAGTTCTGATTTATCATTATTTCAACCTATTCCAAATATAAGAACCTCAATGAGACAGACATATATTTGATGCAATTCTAAAATATGCTGAGTTGGAAAGATAATACCCTATTTATCTCCATCACATTGTGTTTGTTCTTGCAAGATTATATGAATATACATGAAAAATAATCATTAGTTTCATTAAATAAATAAACTCTAGAAACATGTAATTGCTTGTCTAAACAGTGTTTTTTGCTTTGTATGTGTGATTTTAGTAGAAATCCAACTCTCTAAGATACGACAGGCATCTCCATTGTGGACATGACTGTGAAGAGGGTAACACAAATTTCAAATATATTTATGGGTGGCAAATATTATTTAACCAATATAAATCTCTTCTAATATAAATCATATTGACCATGTTTGAATTCGAGTGATTTTCTTCCTATAAATGTTTCTTTGGAAGAAATAAATCAAACTCTGATTTTCTTACCTTCAAAGCAGCATACTGAGATGGTGAAGGATTCTGAGCATTTTTCTCTTGTTGTTTTTTCTCTCTATCACTTATTTTCTCTCATATTTTTTTTCCTCGATTCAACCCCTGGTCAAGATTTAAAAGCTTGCAATTAAATATTTTGATTAAAACCTACAGAAAAGTTGTTTGGAACGTTGGTGCTCACTCACCAATTTAATGGCAATTAAACTTTTTATTTAAAATGTTTACTATTATGGATTATTTAAAATGATTTGTTATTAATTTCTTAAAGTACAAAGTAATTTAATTTTATTTATTTTAAAATTTTCTCCAACATGTTTATTAATTGGTTTTCACAGCGGATATTGTCTTTGATTACCGTCAGAAAGCGACGAGGTCGTTTGAGTATCTGCAAGGCGATTATTACATAGCTCCGGCCTTCTTGGTTGGTTTCTGAATCCTCAGTCATTTATTTTATGTATATTACTTTGGTTAGGAGGTATGAATTGGAGTACATGAGGAATGCTATCAATGAATGACATACTTTGTACAATGTGTACCATCTTGGAGACTCAGATATCATTTTTGTTGCCACATTTTGAATGATGCCTTCTATTTTAAACAAAATAATTGGGTGAGTGAAACTCAAAAGATAAATACTGTTAGAATGACTAGTTGTTCCTTCAAAATTCTGGAATCCTAGAAAGGTAGAAGCTGTTGTTTCTCACGGAGGAATGAATGAAGTATAGGAGCTGGAGTATCCACTTTGAAAATACATTGGAACTTTATTTAGCTGATTAGCAATCGTTGATTTGTCTTTCCACTAAAGTTGCCAAGGAACTTAGATTGTCAATGATAACATTCATCAAGGATTATAAATTGTTGAATAACTTAGCAAATTAAACAAAATAGTACTTGGCTTGGCTTTTTGTGAAATATTTTACATCTTTGTTATATTCAAATATTAAAGTTACATAGGTAGAGCAGGATTCCTTTTGCCTATGTGCATGGCCTAACATGCAGGCTGTGTCATGCTTGATCCAACATTATTCTAAGTCATGCCCAAACTAGCTCATGGATCAAGCTCAAGATGTCGTGTCGACATGATTTGGGCCATGACTAGCATGACCTATTTGACACCTCTAGGAGGGAATACAAAAATGACTGATATGCACTTTAACATCAATTAGAAAATTATAATCCTAACCTAATGATACTTTGGTCAATCATTTATTTTTCCACCCACTACTCTCCACTCTCTCTATAATGGTCAGTGAAGTCAAATAGTTAAGTTGGAATCGTGTAGTTTACTAACAGGGAATCCATCTTATGATATGAAGGTTGTTAAGATTAAGTCATATGAGCGATATATGAGGGAGGTGGAGTCTATGTATGTTTGAGTTGCTCTTGCTGCCAACCTCCACTGATGACCTCCACATCCTCTGTGATGACCTCCAACACCTCTATGAAGTCCATTTGGAATAGGCTACAACTAAACTTCAAGAATAGATTGGTTCGATATTGGTTAGATGGTGGAACAAAAGTGGTAGGAGCTAATCACACAAGGAAGTTTCTCCTAGAATCTGTTTTCATCGGTTCAAGTTCGGCCTTTGATCGGATACTATTTTGGTATCGTGCTGACGTTTTGATGGATGGTGCTAGTGGTAAATTAGAGGTGGAAAGGGAAAAGAGATGAAGAAGAAAAAAAAAAGATAAGACAACTATATAGTTAAGTTTAATATTTGCTTTCCATCTAAAATGTTACGATTTTGACATTATCTTGTACGGAGACAATTTATATAAAAAATAGAAATATTATCTCAATTTTAGCATGCCAGGTGGCGGTGAGTATTGACATGGAATTAGGATTCGAAATCTCGAGTATTGCTGGTGTTTTTGTTTTTAATCGAGTGGTGGTGAGTGTTGACATAGAATTAGGGTTCGAAATCTTGAGTCTTGTTGGTGTTTCTCTTTTTGACTAGAATGTTTCGATACTGTACTGAAATTTTGATGTATGGTGTCGATGATAAATTGGAGATGAAAGGAGGAAAGAAATAAAGAAGAAAAAGAAAAAATAACATAACTATATACAACTAAGCTCAATATTTCTTTTCCATAACATTGTCTTGTATGGAGACAAACTAAAAAAATAATATTATCTCAATTTTAGCATGCGGTGTGTAAATTATACTTGTTGATACGATTGATACAACGACACAAGAAATTGTCTCGGTGCCAACGTCGAGTAGTATCAAGTTTTGGTAATTTACTAGAATAATATGTTTCGACCATTTTGCTTGGCACGATATGAAATTTCAAACTATGCATAGAATGATAATCATCCACATGGTTGACACAAGAGATATTGTCTTGGTGCCAAGTAGTATTGTATTTTGGTGATTTATTAGAATGATACATTTTGATCGTTTTGTCCGACACAGTACGAGATTTCAAACTATAGTTAAATCTTAATCTTGTAGATGTTAAGGTATCGTATATGTATTTTTCTTAGCATGTAAATTACTACATTTTTAGGATATTTTTTTTTCTATTTAATAGATAAGTAAACTTTTGTTGTTCATTTATGAAAATCTGAAACTATCTAGTTTCAATTTTGCTTCTATTCAGTATGCAATATTTCTTTTATGACATATTTTGCCGATATGAACCCTGAACTTGACAAATATATCCTATTTTACAGGACAAAGTTGGTAAGATCTATCAAACTTTGCTATGGATTTATGACTCTTGGGATTTGAGGAGGTATCGCTTTTTGCATAGAAAGAGTGATTAACCTTTTCCTAGGACCAATTGCTTCCAGATACTTACATGGCATGTACAATATTGGAAGATGGAAAACTATTTGTTTACTGAATTTTGGGCAAATTTCCTCTGACCTTTTTGCCTATTTGACAAATTACTTATTCCTTTTTTTTTCTTGAAGAAATAGTGCTGTAGGCTTACAATTATAATTTATAGTACTTTAGACGTATAGTTTATTATAGGATATGATTTTTTTGTATTTATATTATCCTTTTTTTCGTTGTTAAATTATGTCATTATATTTTACTAAGTTTGGTGGTTTGAATTTCCTTCTCATTTTTTGACAGGTTAGGACTGTGGAAAGTAATATTTATTGATATTGCACTAGAATCAAGGTCTATATCCTCTAAAGAGCAATTAAAAATGCTATTGATGAGTGCATATATGAACTTTTCAGATTAAGATTGCAATTTGAAATTGTATGACTCTAGAAAGTAGTTTGGTCATGACCGTGGTTTTAACTTTTAAGGCATGTCAAGATGTGATTTCTCATCAATTCTACAACTGGTTCTATCATAGTCCAAAATCTTGAGCCATGCAACTTGTACTTGATGTTGTTTGCTATACAACTAGTAGTTGCTAGTGTTTGCTAGCTTGAACAGGGTTCAATAGTCTTCATAGATTGTCGGATGATACCAACTAGGAAGTTGGATATAAGTTCAACCCTTTTAACATTTTAGAATAAGGATTAGCCAATATCATGGTTTTAAGTTCTAGTATGTTGTGCATGTTTTAACATTGACAAGTTGATACTCTGGAGCTAGTATTGGGTTGCATGCATCGGCCAAGGTTAGTTGGATCACCATAGGGAAGATGAATAGGAAGAACTATACTTCGTGATTTCATGTAGCAGTTTGAGATTGGTTAATGGGCCAAGGCTTGTGGGATCCCTTCACTTGGGTTAGATTTCTGTGTCTACTAGAGCCTCTTGGAAGTGGATTGATAACATTGCTGCTTATCCAATCTGATGAGTATTTTCATTGCTTGTCCTGCTATGACACCTGGATATAGGCTTTGGATCTTAACATATCTCTCTCTTGAGCTTATGACATAATTTGGGATCTTTTATTCCAATAATCAAAACTGAGATGACCACACAAATCCCATGATTCTAAGTTTTGTTGATGATTTCATAGCTATCTTTCAACTCATTTTTTATGTTAAGGTCTTGAGATATTGATTTGACAAGATCCTCACCTTTATGCTTCTTCACATTGTTTGTTCCGAGTTGGAGTTGAAGGTAGTTTAGTTTTAGATTTTAGGAGGCTTCTTCATATTTGGATCATTCCCTTGGATTCTAAATTGCAGTAGACTACAATAAGGCTAGGAAATTGTTTCTCTATTAGTAAGACATAAGGCACATGTTGGTTATAGGACCTTTAAAAACTAGTTGAGGCCAAACCAAAATTTAAAATCTCGAGCCATGTCGGAGTTTCGGTCTTTGACTAGAACATTGTTTCGGTATCTTTGTTAACGTTCCGATATATAATGGCAATGGCGAATTAGAGGTGGAAGGAGATAAAAAAGTTAATATAACTATATACTTAAACTCAAAATTTTGTTTTTCACCTAAAATGGTATGATTTTGATATTATATTGTATGAACACAATTTACAAAAAATAAAAAAATAAAAAGATTATTTTAACTTATCTTGACCTGTATTATAACATGTCAAGAGGTGTCGAGTATGACATAAGATAATCCTTATCGACAAATTACCGAAATGTCAATGCCATAACAAGTTTAGTTTAAACCTAACTTATCTTAGCCCAACCTAAAGGCAAATCAAGAAAATTAGATAGGTTCCAACCATGGTTTGAAATCTCGAGCCGTTTCGCCTAATACGAGCGAAACATCTCGTTCTGCCTGCGGATCGACACATGGTGCTGGTGCGTCGCAATGCGTCCCAACATCTGGATGCATCACGCTAACCTGGTGACACCTTCGAAGGCATCGCGCGAGCACGACGACGCGTCCGGTGGTGTCGCGCGAGCCCGACGACATGTCCGGAGGCATCGCACGAGCCCGACGATGTCTCCAGAGGCGTCGCATGGGCCGCAGTTGTCGCGCGGAACAATGGAAATAGAATAGGAATAGTAAATTTAATTAAATACTTAGGTTAATAAATTTAATCAACTCCTAGCTATGATTGTGATAATTTAAAAAGGCTTAATTAAAGCCTAATAAAATTATCCCATTAATTTAATATATATATATATATATATATAAATTGTTTTTAAATATTTAGATTAAATTTTTTATTTTTAGTTAATATGTTTTATATTTTAAAAAAATACCGAAACTATATCGGCACGATACGATACATTACCAAAACTGTATCGTTCCGGTTCACGACCGAAACCTCGACACGGCTCGAGATTTAAAACTATGGTTTGAACATCTCCTCCGTCAAGAGTAGCTTCTGCCAAATGTATTATTTGATATCAGTGATGGTGGCGACCTCACCAATGGTGGTTGACCTGTGATGCATGCTACTTAAGATTCACTATGGGTTTGCAATTTTGAGTCATGATTGGAGGCATGATGGGTTTGTGAAGTGCACCATCTGTCGGCATGAAATGGATCAATTTAATAAAGTACTACAATGGTGGTCACACTGAGGTCAATAACCGGGTGGTTGCAGCCACAACTTTGGGAGCACATGATAAGTAGTCGAAAATGGGGTTGATGTACTTGTGGTTCTACTTAAAGTTGATGCACTTGCATCATTGGTGCTTATCGTGTATTACTATTATGCTAGCAATGTGTTTTTGGGTGCTTAACACATCTTTATAAAAGATTCTCATTAGCGAACAATGACTCAAACAATGGATGCATGTGCGTGTTCGAGTAGGTGAATGCTCGTTGGAGGCATTGTCATGCATGATTACAACATAGAGAGATCAATTTCGAGAAGGATTAATAGAATAATATAGCATGACCTTTATATGTTTTCTCAAATCTAGAGTATTTTTTTTAAAAATCTAGTATAGCATCCATTGTTTGTGATACAATCTAGCACCCATTAACTTTTCATGTGGTATTATAGCATCTCAACTAAATGCTTATTCAGTTATGTGGTAACTATAATAGTTTGTACTTTGTTCTATGTAACTAGATGGCAATGTGATGATGCAATTTGATAAGTATTTAATCGTGAGGTACTATGTCGTTGGTTGTCACGTAAGCATCCTAGTAAGCGGTTTACTGAGTTAGCATAGCAGGTGGATGTAAAGTTAATGGGTGCTAGATTTGAATATGAGCTAGATTGAGAAGAAAATGAAAGGATGTACTAGATTTGAGAAAATATTTTAAATATTGTGCTATATTAATCTTATTAGGCCTTTTGAGAGCAGGGACCTAGCTCTTATACCATGAAGAGGGGCAAATTTACCCTAGTAGTCTCCTCCTACCTAAATGTTTCATAACATTAGTATTACATTTTAGCACCCGTGTAATATATGGTATTTACAAATAAGCCTTTAGCATTTCATTTAGGTCCTTAACAGTATGTTGATTTTGTTTTATTATTTCTGAATTTTTCTTATTGTTAATGACTCAATTTTTTCATATGTAGTTATCCCTTTTACTTGTCAAGTTTGCCTTTGAGTTGGTTTTGTACTCTTGAAGTTCTTTTTTTTCTTTTGCAGCTTGTCACATTGTGAAGAACTACCTTGCCCCTCACATCAATGTTAAGGTTCCCCTAATACTAGGTAAAAGTTATGTTTGCTTGTATGAAGAATCTTTTTCAGATGATATTTCATTTTTCAACTTGTAAATTTGTAAATTGGTTTGGTGATGCTAAGGTGCTTGCTTAGTTTATCTGAAATCCTGAATTGGTGATAAGATGTTCTGTTCTATAGCTTAGCTTAAGCATAATGCAAACAGGCATAATGATTATTTTGACTTCTAGAAATACAAAGTACATACTCTAGCATTCTACCTATGCAGTTTTGAGTCATTATACATTTCTTAATCTTATCCGTCTAACTACTTATTGTTTTGGTTGTCAGTAGGCCATATAATGGAAACAATTTAATTTGTCACAAGATGTCACTCAAAAGAATCCTACTTTTTGTGTAATATTTGTGTGACAAAATCTTTAGTAGTGAAGAAGAATCTTAATATTTTCTTTTATGTTTAAAATTCTGTATGAATATTGTCTTTTGTGTAATAGTTACTATTGTGCATGTTGGCTCTGATTATGCCTTAAGTCTCACTACCTTTTGAGTATCAAAAGTTGACTTTTTGAATCTTCAGGACATAAATTGTTGAGGTAGCTTAGCACACATTTGTAATTATTCTAATACATAGGGATGTATATGTAAAGTTTTAGAAAACCGCAACAAAAACACCCTACTTCGAACTATCGACTTCCTAGTTGACTCAAAAGCTGCAGTCGACAAGAGCTGAAACAAAATCTTTCCCTTTCTAAGCATAACATTTACAAATGATTGAATTAGCTTGAAGATCCCAACTTAAGTCGAGATCAAACTCAAATGTTGGCTACCATTAGGAACGCACTCTTCATTGGTCTTACTAAACACTAGGTAGACTTTACTCAGAAATACAATCGAAGATTCAATTCCTTCATAATATCTCACAACTAACATATGTTTAAGTATTTGATGGCATCAATGCTTCTTGCTCTTGAGTCCATCTTATTAAGCCTTCAGTCCTTTGGATGCACCAACTCTTCCAAAGTTGCTCTATTTCATCCTTCGCCTTGCCTTGGAGTTCTTCTTGTTCTGAGCCTCCAAGCCATTGAACCAACAACCAATTTGACCACGTGCACACAATTTGACCCCATCAAGTCACTATCTTTCCTGCTCCATGAGCAACTTGCCAAAGTCGACCTTGACCTATTGGTCCAATAATTCTCCAACTTGTCCATGTTGAATTACAAGTTTTCCAAGATGCATGAGCAATCTATCAAACTCTTGCACATTTGATTCTCATATTAGTAACATAAAATATACCTTATTTAAGACTTAAATAATACATAGACACGACACCACTTTTATATAGTTGACTCTAAACAAACCGGGCAATAGTTATCTCATTAAAATTTTACCAAATTTAACAATATGTGGGCTGAAGGAAAAAAAATTTAATTTGAAATTCAAAATTCAATTGATTCCTTTCCATATTGGCATTGCTAAGGAGGGAGAAGGAAAGAACAAGACGAATTAGTTACAGAAGAATATAAGGGAGGAAAGTCACATATTGCTAATAAGGTTGTTGCAATGCTGCCAAGGTTTCCTTGAGACTTTCTCCCTTATAAAATTTATCAATTTTTTGACCTCTTCACCCTAAAAGACTTTCTCTTTCATTATTGACTAAATGTATTTGTTTTGACATGATTCTACGTCTCAATGTGTGTGGAATCATTCTTAACATAATTACAAATGGGGTTGTTAGAATTGAGATATTAGGTTGGAACTAGAAGATGTCCATATGTTTAGATTATAGAATCCGAGTGTGGATCGTAAGATAAGTTATTCAATTAATTATATATATGTAGTTTAAAAAATCATAGTGTGTGTTTGACAGATTAACCAAGCACCCATGATTTGATTCCTAGCTACGGCGCACTACAGGGCATTTTCCTCCGGTGAGATGAAAAATCTAGGATGTTGGCTGTTGGGCGAGGAGTCGTGCGCGGTTCCAGATTTATCTCGGTGGCCGGTGGGAGCTTTCCGTAGGGTCGGGTCAGTCACCTCCAAGACTTAGTCGGTTGGAAGAATTAGATACCTGGATTATAAAAAAAATCATAGTGTGACAGGCGACATGGTTGAAACATATTGGGCGAAACATGGGTAATCTCGTCTCTACTATAAGTTATTAATTTTTTATAATGCTGTGAGTAATAGTGTATTAATTGAGTAGAAATGTTTGAATTTATAAATAAGATTAATATTAATCAGTACTAAATTATGATTAATAATTTAATATGTACTCTTATAAACATTAATAAAACATAAATATTAATTACTCGTCAATAAAACTAATATTAAGTAGTACTAAAAATATAAATAATTTGATATACAATGTTATTCTTCTATTTTATTAATATTAAATTATTACTTATGATAACGTGATTTATTTATATATACAATCAAAATTGATCTAACATAAGTAAAATTTATGTTAAATAATAATTATATTAATGTATATAAGTTAAATTTATGTTGAGTTTAACTAATATTGATCTGTCTAATTAATATATTCATGTTACTCATAGGCTATAATTTCAGCAAAAAAAAATCTTCTTTAACCCAACCACCATTGCACCTGCCCTTGACTCTGCCTACCCTAAGTATTCGCCTCTAAAATGTGTCAGGCCCCCATGCAATGCTAGGCTGGCTCCACCTATGCAATCTTTCTGTCTCAAGCAAAGCCTTCCTTAATACTTCACAATGCTAGTTGGCCTTCATCTTTATCATTATAAGTTGAGAAAGTGATGGTACTGCCTAGTAGAACAACAATTTCGCCTGACACCAGTGATCTGTTCATGCTGATCTAGTGCCAGTTTCAGTTGTCGAGCAGAAGGGTAGGTTTCACCCATGCAGACCAAAATGATACAAGAAATTAAAACATGATTCAGTAAGAAGGATGTATATGCAATATGATAAGATAATATATGTAGCTACAGGAGACTACCTAGAGGACTAATCCTAATAATTTTCCACGAGTTATCAACTTCTAATTAATGACTTTTCATGCCAATGTACTCTACAGACTACACCAAAATTCATGTTATTTTCTGTATTTATTTCATCAGGCATTATCAGTTGCTTGTTGTGAGACCTTGTTGTACTCGCTATTATCCATCTTAGTGAAGTCTAATCAAGTTCATGGTCTTGTAGGTATTTGGGGAGGAAAAGGTCAAGGCAAAACATTTCAAACTGAACTTATTTTTCGTGCAATGGGAATGGAGCCTATCATTATGTCTGCTGGGGAGCTGGAATCAGAACGGGCGGGTATTGTCTCCATTCTAACAATTAAATTTATTCAATTTCTATGTCAAACTAGTAAACAATAAACAATCTTTCCTAGTTTATTTCCTTCTCAGCCTTTCCTTATTATCAGCTGGTTCCTTCTGTGTTGCAATTCTGTTGTTTGATGGCTTTCGCAGTCAAATAATCTTGTCAAGTTGGATCTGTTTCTTGGGTTTGGCAAACTGTCAACAAATGAAGGCTCTCAAGGATATCTTCCTATGTTATTTGTGTACTCTGTCTAAATGGATTATCAATCTTTTGTGATTCCGCTTCCTTGAGTTCTTTGCTTTAAGAACTAAAAATGAATAAATTTTAAAGCCAATCTGGTCAAGGTTGAAAATCTTTTCATAATTTGCTGTTAAGAGGTTGCTCTCTTTCTAAATGCAATATCTCTTCTTTTTAGGAGAACCAGGCAAGCTAATACGTGAGCGCTACAGAACAGCTTCTCAAGTGATCCAAAACCAAGTCAGAATCTTCACTACTTGTATATATTTTTGAGACATGGAAATCAATATTTTTCTTTCTTTACATATTAGTTTCTGGCTTTATCACTCATTTTTCTTCTGTTTTAGGGATAAAGCATCAATCTTTTTTTATTCATCTTCAATTGATAGTCTCATGATTTATGTTAAGATGAGGAGTACAATTATCATTCCATTTTGTTTTATTTGGTGCGCAGAATGGCTAGTTCTATTTTTCCCTTCACAACTTTTGTCAGTGCAAATCTTTGATATGATACTTATTTTTGTTTGTGACTAAAAGCTGATTCACAAAAATATTAGCTTTTTGAGCATCCTTGGCAAGACTGAAAATAAATTCATTTCCAAAGGGTTGAAATGAATCTGAGGTGAGAGATAGGGAGGGAAAGGAAAAAAACCATCCTTTAATAGAAGAAAGTCCAGAAAAACTAGTCTCAATAAGGAGGCTACAGAGCTAGATCATGGGAGTAAAATATCATTCAATGCACTTGAAATAGGCCACTTCAATAAAAATGGCATTCTAATCCTTGGCTATACAGAAACTTTTGTCAAGTAGCAGATATAGCAATCTACATCTTGTAAGAGTGTGTAGAAACTAAGAATAATAATTTAATTCACAAAATTCCGAAATTTCACACTTCCATTAACTAGATGTGGAGAATTGTAGCTATTGAAATATTTTGAAAAGCTTCAGAAAAGAATGTTCAAGTGTACTTGAAAGACTGAATGATCCTGGTGTTTATTAAGGAAACCAAGTAAGAACTAGCATTCCTGCAAATTTTGATTTTCTATGATTATGCATGTTCAATTATCTTATTAGACATAATTAATTGACTTTGTGGTTTGTTTTTCTAAGTTAACTTATTTCTACAATGATAGTTATTCCTTATTTCTAGTAAAGAATGCTATGAATTTGATTGAGGTCTCCCTTATATCTCCTAAACAATGAGGATTCAAAGTAGTAGAGGATAGGCCACCTATATGATGACTTTGGAGGTGCATGTTTTAGTGTTACTTAGCCTGAGAATTTAATTATACACTGGCTCTCCTAATGGACTTTTGTTTCTTCTTGTGTCTTGATCATTGATAGTCTCTGGTATCAGATAATACATTTAGTAGAAGCTACCTTTGGTGGAGGAGATGTTGGAACCTATCTAATTTTCTTGATCTGCCTTTAGGGGCTAAGATAAGTTAGGTTTAAACTAAACTTGTTCTGACATTGCCATTTTGGTAATTTTTTAATGAGTATTGTCTTATGTCATACTTGACACCTCTTAACATTTTACAATGCAAGTGAAGATAGGTTGAAATTTTTTTTATTATTATTATTTTTGTAAATTGTGTTCATACAACATAATATCAAAACCATACCATTTCAGGTGAAAAACAAAATTTGAGTTTAAGTATATAGTTGTATTATCTTTTTTCTTTTTTATCTCCTTCCTCCTTCCACCTCTAATTCATCATTGACACTATATATCGAAACGTCAATAAGATATAGTAACTACATTGTTCCAGTCAAAGACCGAAACTACGGTATGACTCAAGATTTTGAATCTTGATTTGGCCTCAGTTGGTTTTTAAAGTCTTGTAACCAACATGTGCCTTATGCCTTACTAATAGAGAAACAATTTCCTAGCCTTATTGTTGTTTACTGCAATTGCCACACGTGAATACACTAAACTGAATTTTGAGCGTCATTAGATAATAAACCTTGTTTATATTGTTTGGGTGTAGATTGTCTGTAGGGAAAAGTCCAGGGAGCTTGTCAATACTTAGCTTTATTCATGTTTTGGTTTTCTGAAATGTTTCTTTCAGCTTCTAATGCAATCCATTCTACATGAATGCTAACTTCTCTCTTACAAAACCCAGGGTAAAATGAGCTGTTTGATGATTAATGATATTGATGCTGGGCTGGGAAGATTTGGTTAGTATTGTCAGTCTTTTTGTCGTATATTGTTATATATCACAGCTTATGACTAATGAATTACAGTTGCCTACGACAATTAAACTTTTCTTGGTTGACCTCAAGGCTCACAAACATAATTATCTATTAAACTATAGGGAACCTATCTTTTCTTATTAAAATCTACTTTTGTTCTACTTATTAAGACATCTAATCTGTTCACACTTTCTGGGCATCTAGGAAACACACAAATGACAGTCAACAACCAAATAGTTGTTGGAACTCTGATGAACTTGTCAGATAATCCCACCAGAGTGAGCATTGGGCAGAAATGGAGAGAATCAGATGTTACTCATAGAGTTCCTATTATTGTAACTGGCAATGATTTTTCTACACTTTATGCTCCTCTTATTCGAGACGGGCGAATGGAGAAGTTTTACTGGTACTTGTCTCCTCTTATATCAACTTGTCTATTTATGTATTTTATCTTGAAGAATTACATGTCTCCATTTTTGGTGCAACATACATTACATAGACCTTAAAGGGAAATGTCACATCATATGTCTCATGAATTAAAATTATCTCAAATACTGTATGTATTACAAAGGCCTAAATGTAATATTATGCTGATGGATCCATCTATATAGTGTAATTAACCTAAATCTTTCCCTCTTCATGGTAGAGCAAGGTTCTCTTTGACTCGAAATTGACTACTCTTCTAGCATCTTGTGAGTGCAAATGGAAGATCTCATACTCGTTTGACTTTGACCTCTTGTATTTGAGGTTTCTCTGGTGGACATATAACCTAATGTGACCATGTTTTCACTCCGCTATTTTGGCCCATAAGGAGAAGATTGATCGATTTTTTTAGAGTGGTTGAGCAATAGTGTTGACCCTTGATGATCCTTCATCTCGGTCCTCATAAATCTATAATCGTAAGAATCCTATGTTGTGGGTATCTCTCACGGTTTGAGACTACCTCTTCCCTGTGCAGGGCACTCAACCACTCAGAATGACAACACTCAAGTGTTCATTGATGAAGAGAAACCACCTAGAGAGACCACGATAGTTCGATTACCTCGGTCGTTGACTAGAGTAACCTAATTTTTTAAAAAAGGAAAAAATAGAAAGTACAAAAAATGGTAAGATTCTCCATGGCCACATCAACCCATGTCTAGTCTAATGCTTCCTAACTTTTTCAAGGAATTTTAAATCGTCCTTGGGAACTTGAACAAATGTGTTGCTAGGCCTTAACATGTTCGAGATTCATTTAAGGACAGTTTTTTTCTAAAAACCAAAAAGGTGGTATAAACTAAGATTTCGAATTATGCCACCTTTTTAGTGTATATATCAATTTCAGACAAGTCTCAATTGTTCCGACCCCCTTTCCATAGGTGCCTCGTACATTCACCATCAATAAATAATAAGGGAAATGGTTCTCTTTGATGAACTTTGATGGCATTATGATTCACTAGTTGGGGATACCACTTCATTCAAATCAACTCCTGCTTGATTATACCCATTGGCAATAAATTTTTCCATGTTTCTATTTCTATTCCTGATGTAATATTCATTTGTACCAAACCAATATCTTTGTCCTTCAAAAGATCCACTAGACTGGATCCCATATCTCATTCTTCCATGGTTTAAAATCTTGTTTGCCTCTGAAGTTACTGGGCAAGATGGATCCACCTTTGTTCCAACACCAATACCCACTTGAACATTTTGACTTATAGAAACATAGTTAGACAGCTAGGAGGATGATCAATGGCGATTAGACAATGAGCAAGCCTCCATCTAGTTCTTGTAGGGTTTGGTGGCTACTAGGTAAGTCAAATTGTCTTCTCTAATTGTTTGTTTCATGATTTTCTCCGCCTTCCTCCTATTCTTTTCATCGTACTTCTCTCTCCTACATATTCCTCTTTTTGCCAATCATCACTAGCTTCTACAGTTATACAGTACAATAGTCACAGCATCTTAGCTTTTACGCTTATAATTTTAAGCCATTCACTAACATGGTAATACAGTTATATGGTAATACAGTTTTATGCTATAATGCTTTCAACTCAATTTGATCTGCTGGATTTTAGGTCGACAACACAATAGCTTTTCTATTATGTGTTGATTGCATACTCCTTCAAGTTGGCACACTTCAGGATTTTAGCAAACTAGAGATTTTGAGCCATTCACTAACATTCTAGAACGTAACTCAGTTCTTCCTAATTACCTAGAATAAAAATATAAATTGACACGTCTTTTTGGCCTCTTGATATGTTTGGCTATATATAGAGAGAGTTCAATGGAGGTATAAGATCATACAACCAACCTCAAATACTTAGGAATGACAGCCTGTTCATGATGATATCTTTGATTATATAAACAGTCAAATTCTTTGTGTGCTATTGTTGATTCCTATTTTGAGAATGTTACCTTTCCAGTTGTAAACCAATACCATCTAGCACTGCATATGACTATGTTAATACAAAACAATGACTGTTGAAACAGGCAGCCTGACCGTGAAGATATAATTAACATTGTTCACCAGATGTATGCTAAGGATGGAATATCTCAAGAAGAAGTTATAAGAGTAGTGGACACATTTCCAAATCAAGGTATTTCAGTGTGCATGCTTTTGATTCACTACATCAAAGATCAAGTATAACAGTTTGAAACTGACTTTCTAGGTTTTCATGCTTCATAAATTTCATAAGTGCAGAAATATTTATGTTTCTTCTTGTTTTTCTTATTCTTTGGATGTAAGAGAGAGAGAGAGAGTCTCCCCTAAGTATTTTTCCTCTAAATTTTTTTTGGCAAAATGATTATTCCCTTTTTCGTTGATATCCTTGTGGAATTGTTGCATCCACTTGTTTGAGGCATTATTCTAATAGGATAAATTGACTTATTACCAAATTCTACTGCCAGTAGGAAAATTTGAAAACCTTTTCTTCTTCCCTTTGTGTTTTTCTATTGACTATATTTCTGTGGAGGTTGTTAACAAAAGCTTCATAGTTTGCACCGATACAGCATGAGATCATTTCCCTTATTGTTTCTTCTTCTAAGACCCATGGCATATATCACTAAAACATATCTGCAATTTCTTTTTCCTCTGAATCAATGTTAGTCTAGTTCGGCATTTTTACCATTTGTATATTTTCTACTACTATGCAGACTTCATTCTCCACTTTTTATATACAGGAGCTCTTCAATACATAAATATACAATTCTAGTTATTTTTTTCTCTAAATTGGATACAGGAGCCCCCACAAAATATCCTAGTTTATTAGGGTTATTTTCTTGTTCCATTTTCATCCTAGGGAGGCCATAGGTCATCAAACAAACTGGCTTCCCCTCACTAGTAGCATCTTCTCTCACCATCGTATGTGCATTTTCATCCCTTATTGCCTCAACTTGCAAATCTCCTTTCTGATCAGTGATAATATTTCAGTTTCCTCAATACATGCTACATGCTACATCATCAATATATTATCGACCATCTCTGCTCTATTGTCATTTGCAAGATCAAGGGCATCATTGACTACTCATATAATTTTTAATGTCATTAATGAATATGAGAAAGTTCTTCAAGAGAAATAAAAGATTTTATAATTCCAAAATTTGAGGAAAGGAGAGAATTTGGTGGAGGCAGACAAGGAAGCAGAGGTGTTGCTGTTGGTCAAAGGTATGCCCTTGAAGGGGAAAGTGATGGACAAACAAATATCACTCTTCCACCATAGAGGAACAATTTGATAACAGTGCACTTTCTGGTGATGGTGCATCTGGATGGGATTGGTGAATGCAAATGAGAAGCAATTGACCTTTCACTTCCCTCTTTTCTCCTAATTTGTCTATCTCATCCTAAACCCTTTTGAACTTATTACTTCACCAATTTTCTTCCTGAAGGCATCTGTGTTTCAACCCTTTCTTTCTGAAGCCATCTCATTTCCCTGGATATGGAAGGGGCAGCGGCAAGCAACAATAGGAGTCCAGGAACAAGATTTCAGGTCGTTGGGCAGCATCAAGGAGGGGTTTCTTTCAAATTCAGCTGAAGGTGGCAGTGACATCAACAGGCATCAATGAGAAGAATCACAATATATGTGGTTACAAATGTTAAAAGTGAGGGTGAGGGAATGACAAAAATAACCTGGTTTTGACAACGTGACAACGTTGATTGCCTGGACTGGTATAGGCAAGAAAGAAGAGGGAAGAATCATTGAATGGACAGGAGACAAGGCTAGGATGGTCAGAGGAGGAAAAAAATAGGGTTTAATAATAATGGTGGAAGGAATGGTCGCACCATCATATCCAATTCATAGCATCCCCTATGGTGGTGAAAGAGAACATCCTAATTCCAGGAGAGAATCCACTCTGCAGAGAGGATACAAGGTTTTGCATGATACATATGGACTCCAAAATAATCTGATAATTAAATATCCAATGTGGGATTAAATCCCTAACGCATATAATTACTAACTCCAATAACTTTAATGACTATCAATTGTAAAGTTTACTCGATAAATATGCTTGATTCTCTGTTTATTCCAAAGACGAGTAAAAGAGAAAATGTTGACAATGAGAATCTTCCTAGTACAATTAGCACATGCATTACATATGAGTATCCGATATAGCTGTGGATCTAAGCATGCAACACAACTATTTCTAAAACTATAAGTGTACACTCAGGCTATCATTGTCCTAGAAGGGTGCAAAGGAGGTAAAGGAAGAGATCAAGTATTGAAGATTAACACCACATTTGTGCAACTTATTTTTCTGCTTTATTTTACAGAGTAAATGTGTTGATCAACATTTGCTTTTTGCAGCACTAGATTTTTATGGAGCACTAAGGTCGAGAACTTATGATCAGGCAATCTCCAAGGTGTTCATATTTGAAGTTTGTCTATTGATTAAACAGATGCCATGATCTCCTGTTGTTACATTTTTTTTGTTTTAACTAATTAATTATTAACATTATTCTTCAAAAGGTGACTAAGTGTTGTTCATGACTGTGGTTTTGATTCAAAATCTTAGAGTCAAAAAATAGTATGTATTGGATTCTAGGCTCATATTTTGAGAAGCTTTATCTTGTTTGCAAATTGATTAGCTAAATTAATGCAGAGGAAATATAACCGAAATGAGAGAGGGAGGGAGAAAGAGAGAGTTGGGCTGGCAGACAAACACCATAGTACCAGAAATGGCATTTTATTTTTTGAACGACTTAATGTGCCATGTGTGTATATGCTGCAATGACTATCACCCATGCCATGCTTTTGAATTTTCAATAAGATGTTATATGACAAGTGATGGCTGAAATAATCAAGTGAACCAGATGATTGCCTATGGTTACTTTTTCCGTCTTGAAAAAGACCAGAACAAAAAATTAGTAAGCATTTGTATGGCAAAAAAATAATGGAAGTTACATAAAAACAAATTAATGATAGAAAAAGTAACGAAATATGCATGCCAACATGGGACGTTGAACTTGCTGACAACATAGGGCTTGGTTGGAAAGACCATAATTCCTAAAGCATGGGCATACAACTTTTTACAAGTTCTCCTGGGATCATAATTTTCTTATGTGATCAAGCATTACTTGGTATTAGCCACAAAAGTTCGCCATGGAATGTAAGGTTGTGGTAATGGAATCATGAAAGATATACTCCCTATGAAATTGGTAGTAGCATATGTTTCATAAGAAAAGCAAAAACTAAGATCACCTTAGTTACACAATACAAAATGCATGGTTAATCACCTGCATTGGTAGAGGCATGGAAATAAATTAATATGTAGTTTCCTGATTAGTATTTTCATCCAAGTCATAATATTCAATTAGAAAAGCAATCCATACATTCATATATATACTACCCAAACATAACTATTGGACAATCAAATTATGCAGTTCTAAACTATCTATACCAGCCATTATGTTGCAGTTTCATGTTATGAAACTTTTTTAATGCAGAAGGGTGCACTTTCATCTCTACTTTATTCTATTCTTATAAGAATTACATAGAGATAGCTTTTACATTTGGATATTACGAGTTGTGTGCAAAATCATACATCAGTGCCTTGTTTCTTGAGCGTTTGATATTTGCTACTTGCTTCCCTTCATGCTAAAGCCATTAGTCATTTTTTTACTTTTAGTGTGATGGCTTTTGCAGTCTCTTCTGCAGTCGTGATTCTTCAATCTGAATATTTTTCTTATTGTTTATTTTTAGCATTACCAATGTGCATGACTTTTGCAGTTTAATTCTAATTTATAGTGGGTATGTGAGATTGGTGGACATGAAAAACTTGGTGACAAGCTTCTTAAAGAAAAGAATAAAGCAAAGCTTCCTACTTTTGTTCCCCCCAAGGTTAGTACTCATGGGCACACCTAACTTTCTAATGTTATACAGCAGAATGATATTTTCCTTTATCATTAGTCGAGGTTCAATCTCCTTAGCTTGTTGTCAATCAAAAATGTTCAGTATTATTAGCAATCATTGTTCTACTTGACATTCTCTGATTCCTAGTTATTATGTTTGTGAGATCAAAGGCAGCTAGCTAAGTTGGCCACAAATGGGTGCAACCTGGTTCCCGTTTAATCCTGTTTTCTTCCCCATTTTTATACTTTATTCCTAACTTCTTGCTTCATCCTCCTTGCATGTCCGTCAACACAACCAATGAACTTGGATGAGCTCATAGTGCACATCAAAATCAGAAAGTAAAATTGATTGAAACCCAAATTAACAACTGACTTGACTTCTTTGTCCAGCTATCCTAATGTTGCTGCACATGATATACTTTTTATTCTAACTTTGCTACCTAAAAGCCTACTTCTATAGATGTTCGATTGCTCACTACCTGAATCCATCAAGCATAATTGGTCTTGTAATCATTTGTATGAAAGTGGCATTTACTTCTTGAAAAATAGCCCTAGAAATAAGTATCGTTTGAAGCCAGTGGGAAGTAATCTCTCCTAAATTATTGTTGGATTTGAAACTCATGGTGAGAGATATATTTGTTGCTGAAAATTCAAGTTAAAGATTGCTTATTTTTTGTTAACCAACAATAATTAGTTTGATAAGTTCAAGTGGAAAAGGGAATGATATTATTGATCATGTGCAAAAGATATGTATGAAATCAAACAATAGGACATCAACAAACAAAAAATTCAGTCCCAAGTATGATCTTATCCCATCATTGATCCCTAAATGCTATATTATTAACAGTATCTTTATCTTTTAAGATTTAGGTTTGGGAAAAGAAATATTGTATTGCATTAATCTCAGATGATCATTACATTAGTATATATATATATAGGACTCCTGGTAGAAACCTAAACTTAGAACTGTAAAGTTGGGATTAACTAAATATACCTAATGCCCTATTAACTCAAATCAAGGTTTAAAATGCCATTCATTCTACACAGTTTAGGTCTCCAATCAAGATGGTACAATTTTGTCGTTGTATTGTCTCGGCACTTGACAAGCTTCCACATGCATCTAAAGTGTGTCAGGAGGAATTTAAATAGATTTATGTCTTTAATCCTTCAACTTAGTTTATTTCCCTTTATTGATAAAGATTATAACAATTAAATAGTTAACTAAATTAAAATTCTATTGTAGCATACGATAAGTTCCAGCATGTTAACATTCGAAAATGAATTTATCAGACTTCTAATCATTTAATCCTTTTGCACTTAAATATTCAACTTTTAAAAGTATGACTATATGAATTAGATAGTCGAATTACCTTTTTTTTACTTCAATGCAGCTTGAGGTGAATGTAAATGAGCTTTACTATTAGCTTCTTCCATTCTTGTTTAGTTTTAAAAATGTTTATAGAAATTAGATAATCAATTGATTAGAATTTTGGAGAAACTAGCTAAAAAATAACAATCATTAATTAAATTCATCTTAACAAGCTTCAATGTGTGGCGATGCATGCCAAAGTGTACCTATTGTCGGTCTGCACCAATGTGGATCCATCTACGTTGATGATGTTGCTGACTGCTCAATCTCTGCCTCCTTTTGACGCTGACCTCACCCCTTGTTTTGCATCCTTGTTTCCCTTGTAATGGGACCCATTGTCAGTCATCCGGTGGTTTCATACCTTCAATACATTCAACCTTTGAGGCCACCTTGTCTTAAACTTGGGAAGAGTAGGTAGTGAGAAGGAATCGAAAGCTTCCATAGTTTCAATTTTACTCCATTTCCTCTCAGTAGTGGAGGGGTTCTGGGGTAGCCAACCCTCGGAGCCAAACTCAAATGCTCCACTTTGTCTGAACTTGCCCTTCAGTGGTGGACCTATCTGCGAGATTCCTAGCAAACCAGACAGTTTATTTTTTGAGTCTTTATCCCACTGTGACCTAACAGCTCTTTTCTTGTCCTTTTGCCTTCTTCAATGACTTCATCACAGACTCAACAAGGCAACCTCTTCGGATCCTGATTTTCATCACAGATTCAATTTACCAACCTCTTGGGATCCTTAAGATGACTCCTTGGTCCACCCAAACCGAATCACAGTCCAGTTTGAACTATCCCACTAGAGACTCGACCTTCCACATACACAATTCTGGCCGACCTGCAACAGTTGGGATCTAATTGGACTGAACCTCATCATCCTCGAGCCGAAATCCCACTTGTACTCATCCAGCTATATTCTCAAAATTGTGGTCCAAGCCTAATTAATTGATTTGGCATGCAGACTACTATTTAATTTGTTGTGATGTTCCATAATAAATCCTTTCATCAGTGTCCCAAATCTAATTATCTGGTTGACAAAAAATTTCAATCAATTAACTAAAATTGAACTTGGTTTGCTAAAAATCACCTGTAGGTAGAATTTTGCTTGAATCCTTAAAAAAGTTAATGGGACAATCACAAGGATAACTTGAGTGAATTCAACAAAATATATTACTGTGCATAACATTAGCTCAATCTACTTTGTTTCTAGTTTATTCAAACATTTCCCTTTACCTTTTTGTTATTATTAGAGAATCAGTTTTTGGAAACAATTTAGATAATAATTAATCTAGTAACAACTTGGATTCGAACACACAATTGTAGGACTATCTAACTGGTTTGATCAAATTTTCTGTTTGCCTGTGGGAGACGAAATGCTCCATTAGCTTCAGCTCTTGAGCAAGGGATGAAAAAGTAGTATTCTGTTCATGCATCTGCGATGAATGTTTCACATTGTTCATGATAGTTTGCTTTTCTTTTCTTTTCTTTTATGGATCAAATTGTTTTAGTTTATATTGGTTTCCTGAGTTAAGCTTCTATACATGTATTGGATGCAGCAATCGGTGGAGGCCTTGCTAGAGTCAGGACACTCTCTCGTCAACGAGCAGGTTCTGATTACGAATTCCAGACTTTCGAAAGAATATATGAAGAACATAGATGACTAGCTAGCTCAGTTCTGCAAAGGCTGACACCACAAATTTGTTGGTGAGTTTCTGATTTTTTTTTAAAAAAAAATGGCAAAATTTGTCCTCCAGATTTGCAAATGCAGATGGATATTCCATGCAATTAAATGGAAATGCTCATGGATATTATTATAGTTATTATTAGTTGAGATAGTTCTAATAATTACCTTTGTTTTTCCTGCTTCAGATGCTATAATTTGGGTTTTTTTATATGCAATGGAGGCAAGGAACTAGTGTCAGAAGTCACAATCCATACCATGGCAAAGTTTCAAGATCATTCTTCCTTTGTTAACTACCTTTCTACGAATATCTGTCGATATAATATCTTTGAGAACAATACAATGTTAGATAATTGTAATTATCATGTAACACAAAGTTTATAGTATAACTTTAATAATAATAATAGATAAAGTATCACTTTGCAGTGATGAATAATAAAAATTGATAAAGGAGACTGGAAAGGGTATTAAACCTCCAATGGGTTTTTTTCTTAACATGACATCAAAGCTATTGTGATATCTATTCCAACATTATTCTTCTAGCATCTCTAGTGTTTGTCTTTCTGCTAGCTAGTTACATTCCTTTGGTGCACACAAGCCTTGTGATCGCCGCAACATTCCCGTCTGTGCTTGAATGGAGCCACCTTCCGCGACAATGCCCAAACTCTTCCATGTGGCCCCATTTCCCTTCTTTGTCATGTAGAAATTCATTGATGCTTGCTCACCTACATTGAGCAGTTTTGGTGCAGATTAACAATGTCCCTACACACCTCAAGTTCTATTTCTCCTCTGTTAGCCCACTCACATACACTGTTTGCTACAGTCGAGCTTTGTCGGCATACACACCCCCACTTGAGCTCCACCTGCGTCACTCCAACGACTCTCGAGTGCACAACTTTGCTTGAACGCTACTGTGTAAGACCGATGACTCTGCTTCCACCTGATTTCCCAACATCAAGATACTTGTGGAAACATGCTCAAGAACATTGCCCGTGTCTCCTACTATATATAGTGTTTTTCTCTGCCAAATGATTAATGGGTCTGATGGAGATGGAAGTGGTTCTGAAGGCCATTTGGTGGATAATATTTCCAAATGTATTCACTGTGCAAATTTGGAGCAGACTCTAGTGTCTGCTACTCCTTTCATGGCTATCCATTATGTTATCATGCTACTCTTTCTATGGTCATCGACTATGTTGTCCTCTGTACATAAATAGTTTTTTGAGATGGTCTATCTGTTCTCTAGCTCTAGCTCAAATATTATGGTTCCTATTAAGAAGAATTATTGCTTCTTTTGGCTCTAGGTTGTATCTTCTCTCAATTTAATGTTCTCTTATTTAATGGATGTACTATTATTGCATTTAGGACGTATCCCATTGGACCTTTTACTTAGATCTTTCGTGCAAAAGTCTTGCATGTATGATAATAGGCAGCAATTGGCCAAATATTGTCATGTTTGTCAATGTTTTTTCATATTGGTAATTTCATATTCAGTCATAAAAATAATCTCTTAATAAAATTATGAATAATAAATTCAATATAATATGCTAGTAATTCTTTTTTCATGAAGGATTCTTTATTGACAACATTATTTGTGCTTGATACAAATTAAAGATACTTGCAACATCTTAAAGTTGAGGAAGAGTATCATTTTATATAATAGACTAAGTCATTATTCATAATTTTCAAATTGATAATTGTCTTTAGTGAATAGGTGTTTAGTTTCATGTTTGAGAGACTAGACTAAAATAAAAATTTGGATATATGATTATTTCTGTCTTTAGTTTGTCTTCTCATTTAGTTGGGATGAAATTTTAAGAAAATAATATTGATGTTTTACATTAATCATCTTTCAATTTAATATTATTTTTTCCATATGAGTTCTCCAGTTAAATCAATTTTGAGGTTGGATCAACTAATACCAACCCTTTAATTAGTGCTGTCAAATAGTCCATCCGTTATGAGATGGGCTGGACTGGCTCGGCATTCTAACGAGTTGAAAATTTTTCAATCCAACTTAAGCCAGTCTGTTAAAAAATAAAAAATATATTAAAAAAATAAAAAATTTAAATTTAAGTTGAGAATTAAACAGGTCAAGCGCACGAGTCAGATTTTCATTTTAATTTTAAAAGAAAAAAATTCTCAACAACCCGAGTCCGTCATAAATCGGCCTGTTTAGGCCCATGACCCACGTGAATTGGCTCACTTGAATCCGCCTTAATATAAATTAATAAAATTTTAATCTAACCCTTTAAATCATTTGACAGAACAAACCAAACTAATAGATTTAACCCTAATCGCTCTAACTTTAACATTAGTTCGTTGCCTCAAATGTTGCATCATAAAAGATCTATCTTAAACGTGCCAAGGGTATTCTAAACAATGATTCAAAAAAGACTTCGCGAGACTAGGAGATAATGTCAATTCATTTTTCATCAATTTTACATATCATTTTGCACATCCTTGAGCTTCTTAGTGCATCACCACATTGGAATTTCACAAAACAATGCTTTATGTTGTATGCACTGCCTTGTTGAAGTTTAGACTTTTAGCCATACAATAGTAGTGTATCTTGAGCAAGAAATGACCAGGTTGCCAATAGGCACTCGTGTTTAACAGGTATACTGTGTCAGTTACTTTAATCAAGAATTACAATTGTGAAACTTTATTATTACAAGACAGCTTCAAATAGTAGCTGTGAGCTTGTCTTTATCGAAGTGAAGTTGAAGTAGCCACTCGAAGAGGGCTGTTAATGTGGTTGGACAAGACTTGTAGCAAAGTATCCATGATGGTCTCCAGGCTAGTGGTGGCATCTACCTTGGCTATTCCTTCAACTTCATCTATCTGAAGCAAATCCAGTTGGGACTGCAAAAGGGAAACAGGCATGAAATGTTTCCCTTCTTTTGATCTACTCCTTATCCTATCAGCAATTACTTCCACTGGAGCCTCCAAGCATATAAATCTAACCCTGCAACTGGAATACTGGCCTGCCTTGTAATCTGGGTCGGAAGACCGTAGGATCTCCCTGTACTTCTTCTGCAGTGCAGAGCAAGTGAGTACTATGTTTTTGCCAGAGATCATGATGATCCTAATAGCATCTTGAAGGCATTCAAGCCATGGGAACCGGTCTTCATCTGTAAGTGGAACACCATTTCTCATCTTCTCTATGGTGCAGATAGAAAAGATGTTATGATACCCATTAGTAAGGAAAACAAATTCAAGGTGAAATCGTTTGCTTAGCAAAAAGTTTTGTATACAAAGGATGAAGCATGATAAAACTCCATAACATCACATATACCATTTTAATTTAGGTGAATGAAAAAGTTTGATTCATCTTTGTCTCAATCTGTCGTTACTCCATACCGTCGTGTAGATAACAAGATTTGCTACATTTTATTTATGATTCAGTGTAGCTAAAAAAAAGTAATTGTGACAAAAGAGAATTTTACCTTTGTTTGCCTTGGAGTGGAAGTCATCTGCTTCAAGAAAGCTACAATTTAATGTCTTTGCAAGCATCTCAGCAACAGTCCTGTTAGGACATAGCAAATACAAGTGTTCTACATTAACAAAAAAAAAAAAACTAAAAATAGAAATACTGAAAAGGAGAAACACTGTTTTATTTGCATAAAGCTTCAAGCATGTAACCCTGAAATTTTAGTTTATCTTTCTGTTATTTTTTAGCAATATGTCCAAGCACGCAAACTTGTTTCTTGACTGTGCAAATTATGGTGTTTGGAACTCTTTCTTATGTATAGTATAACTTTTATACTGAATTTGAAGCTTAAAGCAATATATACAATATGATCCATGGTTTGTTCTTGAACTTGATACTAAATTATTGAAGCGTAATTGGCAGTCGCAAGAAGTCAAACTTCACCAATACCTAAGCATCCATGTGAGAGCTGAAAAGGAAGAACTGGTTACTTGAATCAAAGAACTTCATGCATTTTGAAACTTGTGTGCCTGATCTCTTCTCCATGTCTTGTGAATCGTAATCATTCAATGAGTCTTTTGTGTTATCTAGATTTCTAAAATTATCCTAAAGGTCTAAGGGGATGTAAATTTGGAACATAAATGTGAAGTGCAAACTTCCATTTAATCTTGTCTTGATCTTATATTACCATGTGAAGTGCAATTTTCCATTTAATCTTGTCTTGATCTTATATTACCCAAATCTTCCAACAAATATTCGTATTAGAGCTACTCATCTCCTACCCCAATTTCCATTAGAAGCATCATTCATATCCCTATAAGCTCCAAAAAATGTCTACCACCTCTATTCTAGCAATGTTTGCATAAACTTCCAACACAAATAAGTCTACTGACCAAAGCCGAAGCTAGAAAGCTAAATCTATACATACATTCAAATAGACAAAAAAAAAAAAAAAAACAGTTGTGATATATTCCTACCACTTATATCATCAGATTTCACGTTTTGAATTTCTTAGTTTTAACAATACCGAAATCCCTAATACTCCATACAACAAATCAAAAAGGCTTGCTTCTGTTCTCGATCAGAATGATCGTAGCCGTAAAAAAGAGTGATAAAGCTCGAAATTTGCACGGATGGTAAGCAAGACGAGCGATCTGCATCTGGACACATAATAAATGGAACAAAATAGCATCTTGCGGCAATGAAAGGAAAATGATGATGCAGATCTCACGATTTCCCGGTGCCGCTAACTCCCATGATCACAAATGCTAGTCCTGAGAGAATACAGCTACAATCTCAATCGCAAACCTAATGGGGTTTCCCAAGAAGGATCACATGAAAAAGTAAGGACATCTTACGCAGATAAACCATAGAGGGCCGACGCCAGATGGAACTCATAAAAAGGAGGCGTAAAGGAAGACAAAGCACGCGATCGATAGAAATGATCGAGAGAGAAGAGTAGCTCACCGGAAGATTTCGGATCGGAAGCCATGGCAGTCTGGCAGGGAGAAGGCGGTGGAGACGCGTGCGATGTTTGTTTCACCAAACTCGATCTTTGGCCAGCGAGGTCAACAGACTGGTGAAGCAGGTACCGAATATAATTCTTATATTAATTAAATGTTTTTAAATAATAATTTTAATAAAGTATTATAATAGTGATCAACTAAGTTAAAAAAATTTAAAATAATATTTTAATATAACAGTATATTATATATAATAATTTTACACTAAAATTATTAGAGCAAAATTAAAAGAGTAATCTTAATTATTATTTCCGTCAAAAAATACATTTTTTTTTAAAAAAATCAATCACCATATTACAATATAATTACACTATACCTAAAACACTTTTATATATTTTTTTACTAATTTAATTAAAATTATTTAAATTTAATCAAAATTATTTTAAAATTATGATAATAATTATTTAAAATAATATATTATTTCAACAACATTAAAATAAAAATATTTTGGATAGAAATATAGTGGAGTGTTGTGTTGATTTTTTTTTAAAGAATATTTTTTTGATGAAAATAATAATAAAGGATATTCTTTTAATTTATTTTTTTAAGTAACAATATTTTAAGGATTGAAATATTTTAATATTTTTAAAATATAATAAAAATTAAAAGCGTACAATATTTTTTGCCCTTTCCAGTTTTTGAAAGGGACTTAATGTTATTTTAAGAAAAACATTTTAAACAAAAACATTTTCAGGGAAATAAATTAAAATTTTAAAAAATTAAGTGTTTTTAAGACAATTGATCTGGATTAACTATTTAAGATCATTTCGAAAGCATAGAGTGTCTGGATCTGATTCGTACGTGGCACTTAACCAATAAAAGCGGATCCATCAAAGACCCCGATGGTTACCCACTGATTAAACATACCCATTGTCCTACCCAATCCCAAAATGACAACACCTGTCCATTAGGCAGAACGTCCTGTCACCTTACTGGATGTCGCAGTGCGGGTACGGTTCTTTTCTAAAAGCAAGAAATTCGAGTCCCCGCATTGGTGTCATCGAAGCTAATTGAATAATAATTAGACGATTAAAATTCTTGTACTTCAATATTTACTCCTAATGTACATTATAATAACGATCATACCCATACTTCTGACCGTCCAAATATAATCAAACGTTCTCAAATGCTTTGCTCATGACACGAGGAAGGGTATGTTGGTAATTACAACAATGAATGGGAACACCGTCGTCCTTCTTAATACAGTCGACGAGGGCTCCCTTGGAAGTTACGCTCGATACTCTTCCATTCCACTCCTCCTTGCTCATGGCGACGGCGACCGCCTTCGCTACTCCGGCCGTCATATGTGAGTCCCGATTCATTTCTTGATGAATCCAACTGCTAGCCACTGATCCTCTCTGGTTCTTCTCGGTAGATTTTAGGGTTTATGGGACCGGACCCGATCCCAATCCATGATTCCGTTGTGTAATCATGTTTATCTATTCGTGTGTAGAGAGTAGGTGAGGAATCGGAATCTTTTTCGGCTGTGCTATTTCTTGAGATACTTCGGTTCCACGTTCTGGAATGGGGCTGAATTTTCCTTGAAGGATTTTAGATTAGATTAGGATTCTTAATTTGACTGGATTTGATATCTTAGGTGCAATTTGAGTACTTGATTATAGTTACTTTAATGACTTGTTTTTCGGAAACCTTTTACTTCTGAGCGAATTATATGGAAGGATAACAATTATTTGCGAACCTATTTTCTTACAGGTGTAATCTTCTCGATCGTGTGTCATATGCTTAAATGTAGTCATTCCTGCGTATTCTGTAACCCTGCTTTCTTTGCAACTTATGATGTAATCAGGATTAATTTGTAAACTTATTTATGAAATTTGAAGACTATTTGAAGTTATGCACCTATCCTAAAAACTAGATAGTTAGGGATGATAATGATGTAAAATAGAGTTAATGTGGAACTTGCAGATGATTTGGTAGTACTACAGAACTAGTAGATGATTTGAAACTAGTTTAAAAATTCCATAAATTCTCCGAAGTGATTTTTAGATATGATTGGAGTACAAACTTATGTGAATAGTAGATGACTTGGAAATGACTGACTTTGCTGGAAAACATGAATTTTTCTTTCGCAAAAGTTTAATCAATATAAAAATTTCAATCTACAAGTGAGTTTGTCTGATGGTCTAACTTACATCATAAGCCCTTATGAGCAATAATGTCCACCAAGTTTTATCTTATATGTGTACCAATGTGTACTTGGATCAAGGATGCCATCATTTGCGAGTTCAATATGCTGAGTAATCTTATCAACAGAATTCATGTTTTATTTTATTGGATTTTCAAGTAAAATTTTGTTAAGTTGCTTTGAATATAATAATTTGTTATTAGAATCAGGATTATTGACTTCTTATGTTCAGAAGCGGCATTGATGACTACAAATGATATTAAATGTTCTTCATTAATTGTTAATCAAGTCGAATGTTTCTCACTAAATAAATGCATTAGCTAAATTGACTTATGGTCATGTTAGCACTTCTATACATCAAAAAATTTCCACTGTCCCACACTATCCTTCAATTTTTCTACTTAGCTAAGCCATTGTCATTTAATTGCTTTAAAAAAAGGTTCCTCTTATGATTAGTTCTTTCTTTTTTTCTCTTGTGAGACTTTCTTAAATTTCTAGTACACCATTATTGAAGAAATGATATATAGATCATTTTTTGCTTATGTACGAAGTATTGCTTAGGCATCTAACAATTAACCTCTTTGAACCTATTAAAGTGAAAAAATGTGAGATAGTTGTGTTTTGTATACATCCAAAGAACTGAACTGTTGTTTACATTGTTAATTATATATATAGCTTATTTAATTCTGCAGTCTTTTTTGAGTTGATTTTTGTTGCTTCTTCACTTTCTTTATATCAAAATCCTTTATATTCATAACTTGCAACATACATCTCTTGAATAGTACAAAACAAAAATCTATTAAATCCATAACCCAGATAACCTGTGGAAGCACATTTACATTGCAGTTGCTTTACATTAAGTTTCATCTATTATATAGAACACATATCATGTTCATTTTTTGGTTATCATCTAATTGGTTAAGCATGTGCACCATTTGGGTATGACAACTAATCATGCCAATAGTTACATCTTCAGAACCAATTTTTTTACCTTTATGTGATGCTAAGTACTTTGATAAATAGAGTATGAAAATGATGAGAGGAAAGAAATTGAAGGCATCCTGAAAATAAAATAATTTTCATTAACTTTTATGCACATTAACAGAATTGGTGATTCAATGCTATCAATTTTTTAAATTGTCAATATAAACTTAGGACTCATGCTCTAGCGAATCGTTGCTTGCTAAATATGATTTTCTTTTTTCAATCCATCTATAGGTGGTTTACAGAATGGGAAGCGCAAACCTTCAAGTGGTTATCCAACTAAGTTGGCTGTTCCTCAAAAGTCAAAGGTGTTAAAATCCAGCCCGAGATTATCTGTCTGTGCTAAGTACAGGTAAATATTACATGCTTATGATATATTTTCTTACAGATCTTTTAGGACCTAAAAGATTTAAATCGAGTTAGCACTGCTATTGGCAGCTTTTTGGTTTGTAGCTAGACCTTGTTTGGGTTGCTAGATTTTTTATATCGGCTACTTATGATATATTACCAAAAGGTATGGTTTTCTTGGTTTCTAAAGAAAGCCCGCCCGTGTTCACTAGTTTGACTTTGCTTGATCGCAACATCTGTATAATCTTTCACTTAAGTTGTCATCATTTCTGTGTACCGATGATTCATACTTAGACTTAGCTAGTCTAACTGATTTGAATCTAAGATTTTGGCTGGCACACCTCCCATTAAGTGGTATATGACTTATTTTCCATCGCTAGATTTTTTTTCTCATTATTACAGATTGCGGACACAAATATTTTGTGATCAGCTTCAAACTTAGAGAATGTACTAATGAATGTTTATTATAATCCATTACTCAATAACTTTTGTTCATTGTTTCTGGTATTTTCCATTGTCATCAACCTCTTCTAATTGTTTGATGACTTGCTTCAATTACATTTTCACAATACTATTTTGCTATTTTATTTTGTTTTAAGTTTCGTGAACTTGTTTCATTTATATGCAGTGATGATTCTGGAAGTGGTGGTGGCGATTTTGTTGCTGGGTTTGTTATAGGAGGAGCAATTTTTGGAACTCTGTCTTATGTATTTGCTCCGCAGGTGAACAGTGCAGTTTTCATTCCATGAATTTCTCTGATAACTAACCGAATTCAAACTCCATTATCATGACCATACCACACTTTTGCATTGACATGCTTTGCCGGTTGCATTTGTTACACATTTCACTGACAGGAAATGGGAAGGGATTGTTTTGCATTTCCCGATATTTACTCGTTTCATTGTTAATCTCCCTGAAATATATCTTCACTTTTACTGTCCAGATAAGGAGATCACTACTTAACGAAGATGAACATGGATTTCGAAAGGCCAGGCGACCATTGTATTACGAGGAAGGATTAGGGCTAGAGGTGACAATTCACTCAACTATCTTTTATCGCTTTTTGTCAGTATTTGGACATCAAACATCCTCATTGTGTGTAAATACTGATACCAGGAAACTCGGCAAACACTCAATGCAAAGATAAGGCAGCTGAATAGCGCCATTGACAAGGTTGCAACTCGATTAAAAGGCGGGGCTAAGAAGGTGGCGATAGAGCCTGCCCAAGCTGACTCTGAGTTTGAAGCAGCCTTGTAAGTTTACTCATCTCTATTTCTCCTTAAAAGCCTGTTGACTCAAGGACGTATGCCATCATAAAATTTGTCTGTTTTCTCATCAGTATGATTATCAGTTTTCATTTCTGCCAAGTGTTGTCTTTCGCAAATTCATATTATTGTAATCTTTGAGCAATTGAGCTACGATTGTGATAACAATTTTGAAGTATAAACTTGACCCGACGCGTCAGTTAAATTTTGTGTTTTTATCGATAGCATTAAAGGTTTAAGAGTAAATAAAAGCAAAAGAAGAAGAAAATGGCAAAAAAGAAAGTTCTCCTGAATGTCAGATTGAGTTGAAAGTGGATCAAAGTTTAATATGGTTGATATTCGAATTAATTGATTTTGTTTTAGGTTTTGTTCGAGCCTCACACTTCTGGATTAGAGTTTGATTGTTGGATTCGTGATTTTGGAGCGTTTGAACTGATTCTGGAGCCATTTTTATAACAAAATAGCATTTTAGGGTTCATAACGTTAAAAAGGAATGCTAAGAATTAATAAAAGAGGAAAATTAATAAATGTTTTAAAAAAATAAAAATAACATTCTTTGAGAGTAAAGGATACTTCAATATAATTAAGAGATAGTAGTAAAATGAAATTACAGAATTAAGTCAATAGTTTATTCAATTTCTAGTATATAGAGCACCAAGAATCAACGTAAGTTTTAAACAACTCAATTGGTCTCGTATTTTATTTAAAGTTTCGTTTTAATTGTCAGAATTCTTCTATTTTTAATTATTAACTGATTGTAAAAAAATTATTTGTTGTTTTGAATTTTTCAGAAAGAAAGAAAGAAATAATTTGTTATATTTACTCTTTAAATACAAATGTTTGTTAACCAATAATGTACATTCAAAAACTTGAGACAAGATCTTGTAATGAAATAAATTTTGATTTGTACGAAGAATGTTTCTAGTGAGAATTTGTAGCTTTGATTCCACAGAGTAGAACTTTTTTTTTAGGGAATATAAGATTCTGATGAGGCTGAGCTTGAGTTGCAATCTCTAAGTGGTATACCCAATCCAAGCATAATGATTACATGCCTATAACACATTATATGTTCATTGTGCCTCCACTGCACAGTTAGTATTTGATTACTTCAATAGGTATTAAAGTTAATTTTTAATGAATGTAAAATATTTGAGTATTTGATTTTCTCCATACAAAGAGTCATTACATTAGAATAAATATTCTTCATGATTTATCTCCTTTTAAAAAATGTGAAATCATTTTGGAGGGATCACTAAGATGCTTCATCTTTACTCCAATTATACATTCATTGTTCTCAAATAATAAAAAAAAAACTTACAAACATTTCCTATATTTACTTCCTCTCCCTCACCCAAATTCATTTTCTTCTAATTTTTATGTTCATATGTTATGGTATGAATGTCATACAATTCGTGATGAGATTTTACTAATACAAAGCAAATTGTGGTATGAATATATCATACCAATTCATTATGAATGAATGATGTAATTTTATTGAAACAAACCCAATTCTAATAGACCTTAATAATATTTTAATAATATTGATAAGAATTCTAATTTTTATGTTCATATGTTACATTACCAATATGTCATATGAGATTTCATCGATCTAAAGCCAATTATAATTTTAATAAGTAAATTCAAATAATATTTTAAGAATTTTTATTATTTTAAAAAAAATCAAATAATTTTAATAAATTTTAGACTAGATATATTTAGTTTATCTCAATCATAGCTAAAAGTTGATTGATTTAATTAATTAAAAATTTAAGTTTTTAAAAAAAACTAATTTAAAAAAAAATACACGCGATCTCTCACGCACGCAGTCACCCACCGAGCCTTTCGGTGGACGAGCCGCCTGTCACCTCCGACTCCCAACGACGACATTCAGTGGGAGCCTTTCACTGGAACAGCTGCGACGTCGGGCTTTGTCGGACATCTTGTTCACGAGACCGGTGAGTCGCTGCCCTCGACGAGTCTTCCGCACGAAGGAGGCAGCTACCAACACTGCTGAATTCTCAATAACCCCAGAATCGAGAAAAATCTAGTGATCTCATTTGGAATTGTATTCCCGAATTGCTCATGTTTACTGATGGTGTCAGGCACGTAAGATTATTCTATAATCGTTTATTCTTTAAACCAAACAAGGTCATCAACCATAACCTTAGATGAATAACCAAGATTATCAACCATAACGTTGGATGGATAATCAAGGTTATCAACCATAACCTCCAACCAAACGCACTCTAAGTGGTATAGAATGACCCAATTCAAGCATAATGATTACATGCCTATAATACATTCTATGTTCATTGTGCCTCCACAAGTTGGTGCAGTTGATATTTGCATGAATAATTGTTCCCATAGATCTTGTAATCAATTTTTAATAAGTGCAAAATATCTCACTGAGTATCTAATTTTCTCATATAAAAAATTGTTGAGCTAGGATAATGCTCTCTATGATTTACTTCCTTCTAAAAAGTATAAGACCGTCTGGAGAAGCTACTAAGGTGATAATTTTATTTTGCTCCAATTATGTGTCCATTTGTTCTCCGATAAAAAATAAATAAATAACTTACAAACATTTCATATATTTACTTCCTCAACCTCTCCTCCTCACCCCAAATTCATTTTCTTCTAATTTTGATGTTCATATGTTATGGTATGAATGTCATACCAATTCGTGATGAGATTTTACTAATACAAAGCAAATTGTGGTATGAATATATCATATCAATTCATTATGAATGAATTATGTGATTTTATTGATACAAACCCAATTCTAATAGACCTTAATAATGTTGATAAGAATTCTAATTTTTATGTTCATATGTTACATTACCAATATGTCATACCAATTCATTACTGATAAATGATGAGATTTCATCGATCTAAAGCCAATTATAATAGCTTAGTAAACACTTCAATTGACATACATCAACAAATTGATTAGCCTTTGTTTTTATATGCAAGCAATGTTTTTATGATGTTATTGCAAATTCATAGTCTATAGGCAATGCATAGATTTGGCAAATATTATCAACCCTAACACTAACAAAACCGTATTGGCAAGGCAAGAGAAGATTGATAATTCAAAGATGCAAAATTCTAAATGATCTCAATTAGTATACTACATTGAAAATTAAGGGATCATAGTAGGATGATAAGTTTATATCACTAAAAACAAATAATACGGCCGAAATCCGTATAAGCAACGGTTGGTGTAATGGAAGGAATGGATTTTTCATCTATCGCAAGCAATTGTTCAAACAAGTTTCCCAATAAGCAACCGTGAACAAAGGTAGCAACTACACTTATTATAAAGTTACTTCAAAACAGGCAGAAATCCCACAACTCTACCTTGAACCACAATTTGTAAGAACATGGCTCCAGTAATAAATGAAACACAGAATATTTGCATAAAGAAATATCTGGAAGAAGGTTGAGAAACTACACTAATTGTTCTTGAAAGACAAAAAAAAAAAACGGAATTCATATTGACCAATCATTGCTTTCTTGCGATCACTATGCCATCTCTCTGAATCTCGCAATCGCTTTCTTCTGAATGATGGTCCGATAACTATCTCCAGCTTGTGCCTCCAGCAAAGGGTCAGTTTTCCTCTGCTGGTTTCCAAGCCCTGACCTATCATCCACAGCTTTTGCCTGGACAGGCTCCTTGATGCCACTTCCGTCTTTGCCAATTCCCTGCTTGCTCATAAGTAAACAACAAGGAACAAGAAACACGACCACCAAAACTGATGTCAGAGCCAGACAACCATAGTTCCTAATACAATATCCTCACTGCACGGAGAACTTTCTGCGTGTGGCCATCTCAGCTTAAGTTATAGATTATGAACGGAAACTATCTTTCCTATCCTATCATAGGATAAACATTTTTGTTCTGATTATAAATTGAACACCTAATTGAGATCCCTAGAACATGAAACCTACAAATTTATCTAGTGTTCTGTATCACGACTATGGAGAAGAAAACATAGAACTACATCTATATTCATCTAAATGCATAATAAGTTATCCCCACGGGCATAGCCGAGTTGGTACTTTGATGGTAGATTGTTCTATGAGAGCAGGGATCGAATCCCCGGGGAAACAATACCTTGGGGTATAAAATCCCTCCCAACCACCATGATTTACTCCCTTTATCTCGCTGTGGGGCCGGCAGTCACATATATGCATAAGTTGGTAAATCTCACAATTTCATATCAACTCTAACAGATAGGTGACAAAGGTATTTTGGGAGTATGATGGTATTGACCCTTAAATGGGGAATATATCTTATACTTCGAACACAGAAGTGCCAAGCAATACATAGCTAGAGAGATGATGAAATACAGAATAAAATTAGATAAGAGAAAGTGAGGTACCAGTCCTTCTTGCCAACCCATATTGCGAAGCATCCGGTTTCCCACATTGTTTTCATCAAGGGCTCGATCGGAGGTAATCACTTCATAATTCTCAATATCGCTTGTATCGCCAGTTGCCAGTCCCCCAACTCCAGGGGGAAAGGGCATTGCCCCCGTTACTGACAAAGAACCCTTTCGAAACGGGTAATCACAGTCTTCAAACAAAGCCATTTCCAGTATGTGAATATATGTATTGACAAGCATATCAAATAATCAACTGTTGATTTGGAAGATTTGACAAGCCATTGCAACACTAATGCCAGGTTGTATGAACGGTATCTAAGTTATCATGCCTAAATTCCTACAAGAATGAACTAACAAATTAGTTGCCAGTAAATTTTTACAAGATGACAAAGTGGGGGCAGGAGCAAATTTTTTGAGGGTGACATGGCAGTGTTGACTAATAGCAGAATCTTTTAACATATTACAAATCACAAATGAGCATGATATACAGTCATGGAAGGAATGATAATTGTCAATGCTTACTTGAATCCCCATATCCCATGTCTGACGAATCATCCCCTATCGAAGATGATGAACCATAAAGATTTCTTCTTTCAGCTGCTCTATCTCTATAAGTCGACTGAGGTTGATCTCTGGAAGCCAATTGCACTGGTGCCTCTGAAAACCTGCGTTTACCACGTCCAGCAGATGAAGATGATGCATATGAACCTAGTGCTGATGCATCAGTCTTGAAGGGTGTGGTAGTGGATGTTGCTTCTGTTAGGTATGCTGTTGCAGTAGTTAGTGATGTACCTCCAGTGGCAGAGACAGGAAAAGTTCTATCAGACTTTATAATGCCTTTTCCTGAACCTCTAATAACACCCATAATTGTGCCCCCCGAACTACTGGCAGGTCTTGGCTTAATCTGTGAATCGGTGTCCAGTGCTTCAGAAGTGATAACCTGAACAGCCCCACGGCTAGTAGATGAAGATGCAAAAGATGAGCTATTCAAATTTGCAAAATCAATTTTTGTCTTGTTTTTTGCAGTTGATGCTCCAGGTGCAGAGTAAGTACAGTTTGGTTTATCATTAGTCAAATTTGATGGCTCCTTATCATCAAGAACTACACGTGCAGCCTGCCCTTCATGGTTTCTTTGCTTCCACATTGCCAGAACATTATTCATCTTCTTCTTATTTGCTAAAAGGCTAGTTTTGGATGCCAACTTTATCTCTCTAGATTTTTCTTTGTCTTTCTTCTCTGCTGCTAAAGCTGCTGCTGCAGCAGCCTGAACTGCCTCTGGCAATGAAGCTTTTTCACTTGATTTCACTGTAGTTGCAGGTGCAGATATCACTACTTTTTTGCTTGTGGTTCCATCAGCTGTCTTTGAAGTTTCATCAGTCGCATCTCCAGCTGCCTTGTTATTACTCTGCTCGTTACAAGGTACATACTGCTGAGTTTGATGATCAAAAGAATACCAAACCCCATTGTTCCCGTCATAGTAAAGACCTGCATAAGACAATATCACAAATGGAGATCCTGAATATTGGTATCTGCTCCAATATATATATATATATATATATATATATATACTTGAATTATGGAACATCGATAACAAAAGAGAGTAGATGTGCTAAAAAATAGTTTCTAAAACCATATGTTCTGCATTAAATTGTAACCTACATTTACCAAGGAAAAATATTGATATAACATCATACAATTTTCTGCAAAAAAAATTACAACAAAGCACAAAAAAAAGTTGTCCTCTCTTATATCTTGATGGACTCACCAGTGTTTCCATCATAATAGAAGCCAGAGGCAGCATCATAATAATAGCCAGATTTCTCATCCCACACAAAGCCAGATTGTGGCGCAGAACCACCTTTCTGAGCTTCTGTATTACCTTGCACATACCCAGATGTAGATTGTTTCTGATCTGGGTTGTACTCCTTCGGTGCCCAGCCAACAGCATCATACTAAAAGAAAGAAATACTTCTACATCAATAAGGTAGCAGAAATCGAATAGTCCATTTCTCTGACCACTAAATATTACTATATACCATTACTACTAACAAAGAAGTTAAAATATAGGAGTCATGTTCTGGCAAGAATGAAATCTGAGAGTATAATTGTTAGTATCTATATCCAAATTCCTATGCATATAGTTCTTTTCATGTCCTCGTAACATAGAACAGATGTGATGAAAATTATTGTAGAACTAAAGAAACTTTGACAAACTGAGTTAAAATTGCAGCACTGCTTTAACAGTACTAGACATTTATATCTTAAGGGGAGAGGATTGACAATTTTCACCCAATTAAATACCAAAAATATTAGACGTTGAACATGAATAAACAGTCCTCATCAAGCTGTACTACTCTCAACTAGTTGGAATGGATCTTCCCTTCATTTAACTCTGTATAAAGCTATATTAATGACAATAACATCTCTCAAATCGCCTTTTGATTACATAAGCTAGAGTTTTCTTTGGACTCTCCCACTATCACCTCGTACATTCATCTCTAATTGATTCAGTTTTCCAAACCTGTAGATTATCTATAAACACATTTTCATTGTCTAAACCAATTTTTTCACAGTATTTATCATTCTATTAAAGCCACATCCAATTTTAACTTCGCATCTTATCATTATCTTCTTTTACAAGAGTACACAGGATGTTAACACCATCCAAACGGGTCTTAAAACATACTTTGCAGGAAACTTCTTATGCTGCATTATTGGAGTTTGTCAAGCAACTGGAGAAATCAATTTTTAGAGTAAAGAGAAAATCCAATAATAGAGATATGGAATGATCACTCAGACACGAAAATTGGTTGCTACAACTAATTTCCATTCAACAGAAAAATGTAAACAGCTAACCATAAATACTAGTCAAAAGAAAACATCCAAAAACATTTAACTTCTTTCACAAATGTCCCTATTGTAAGTTCAAGGGGTGAGTTATAAGCTACCACTACCAAGTCCCACACATGGAGCATCATCAAGATGCTACATGAATCTTCTGGAACATTTTGGAAACGTATACCAGACAAAGAAAGACACAAGAAAGTAATCAAATTAAAGATGGCTAAATAAAGAAAACATCAACCAATCAACACTAGCAAATCTATCTATGCATATGCCTGAAAGTATTCACGATGCATGTGTTTCTGAACTAAAACAAGCCTAGGAGAAAATGGAAAATAATAAAAAGTAATAAAAGGTAAAACAATAGTTAGCAAAACCATACAATTCCTGATTTGTATCATACGATACAAACCGATTTACATATAAAGTGGTATGTCTTTTACATATGAATTGGAAATGACATGAACAGTGGAGATTTAGTTTGACTCTTACGATTAGATGCAAATCTTATTATCTATGATTCTAAAAAATATATAATTACTAAAGGTTAAATCAAATCAACTAAAAGTAAATCTAATACAGTATGAAATTGAATAAATCCAATGTCCTCGAAATTAAAACTTTAATCTAAAAAAGAAAAAAATTGATAGAAGTTTGCTGCAAATTAATTAGTTACATTCGAAATTTGTTTTGCATTCATTTAAATTTGATTGTACTGAGAGTCAAAATGAATAAGTCCCTGTAAGATTTTATAAATTAAGAAGATTTTTAACATATTTGACGATCTACACTTTCCTTTAATCGCAGCTTGATTACTAGAGAAGTTGTATGGGAAGGAGAGTCTGCCTCGCCGTCATAAATAGATTAGTCTTTGCACAATTTGAGATCCATCACGAGATCAAGGATAATACATTTAACCTTGCCATCATTTCTCAGACTCAACTCACCCAACTTTCTCTCACTCGCTATTGGTCGAGCATGGTTATTATGGATCAAGAGGCTATATAGAAACAAATCCACTCTCAATCAACAATGGTCCCAAATCTGCTTTTCAACTAAAATCCAATTTGAATGCGGTTAGGGGCTGGACTAAAGCATATAACATTGAATATTGAATAATAACAGTAAAGTGTTATTGAATGATCTATGATAAAATTGTGGTTTTATTATTGGTTATAAAATATTTATTATTTTTTAATATTAAATTAATAAATGTAACACTATTTATATATTGCTTATTACTAATTGGATATATAATGACATGGAATAGTCATTCTTCTTAAGATTTTAAACACTTAATCTCATATATTAAGTACTTCGATTATATATTTTTCATTTTTCTTGTCGATTCTGATTGCACTAAACCTACTGACCTAATACAACCAATACTTAGATTCCTTAACTATCTGATCCTAACTTATTTTAACTATATTGTAATGCTGATAAAAGAACGGTAGAAAGTAAGGTTTGAGAAGAAATATAAGTGTCATAAAACAGCAATGACACAGGATGAAAGAAGTAGAGTCATAAAAAAGCAATGCTCTCATTTGCTTATCTAAGATTAAAAATTTGCAAAGCCTATATACACCACTGACAGCACAAAAATATCAGCAACCAAGGCACCTTTAAGGCATGAAGATTAGTAGTATGGGGATTAGGAAATGACCTGTTGAGCAAATGTCGCCGCCTCAATAGCAGCTGCTGCAAGACTGCTTGATTGTGGAGCTCCTGATCCAGGTCCATGAATACTTTTAGCATATGCTACACGTAAGAGTTGACCGTTCTTCTCCAGGGTTGTTCCGTTTGTCATTTCAAGAGCTTTAGTTGCATCTTCAACCTAAAATCCCCAATTCAAAATGGAATTGTTAACTGTCACAAGGGAAAAGGTAAAAATATATATAGAAAATGCAAATACCGAGTGAAAATGCACAAAAGCAAATCCCCGAGACACATGGGTGAATTTATCTCTGACAAGGCGAAGATCCTGCAGATGAAAGTAGTTAACAACTAAGAAAAGAATAACATTCTAATACTATATTTGCTACCTTAATAGGAGCATGTTTGGCAAATTCATAGCGAAGCATTTCTTCATCTGCATTTTCATCCAACCCCCGTACAACTAAAACATGAGTAGGACCTGAAAATGAAACATTTATTAGTGACCATGCAAATTTCTAATCTAAAAAAATGGCATACCTAGATCTGAACCCCTCTTCCCTGACGGTGCTGGATAGGTGTTTGCTACATCAGCTGGAGGAGCATCATTGGTACGTGCCTCATTGCACTGGAAGAAAAAATGAAGATTACAAAGAGATCATAACAAAATCAAGCAGAACATGAATGAAAGAAAATGGCATGGGCTCTCAATGAGACTTCAAAGTAGACAATCTTCTCAAATAAAAGAAATAGCCATATCATGTTGTCTAATTTTAAAACAAGAAATACTCCAATGAGAAATCAGTGATATTGTTGAATAAATTACATTATAATCAACAAAACCATTGCCAAAAAACATAATTCCCTTTTGCACAAGAGAAAAAGACAGTTCTAAACTAACACAGAAATAGCTAAAGCATAATCCCCGTGGGAAAAGACCACAGAGAAAGAATACATGGGACACAACAAAAACTTATTGGACATACAAAGTGCTAAAAAACACTGAAAACAGGAACAGCACAACAGAAAGTAATGAAAATAATATACATTACCAAAAGGACAATACAAGCATATCAAATTTAAAAAACATGGCTCAGCAAAGGAAACCTACAAGTAGAAATGAGCTTTGCAACTTTGTTTGACAGCAGATTTCCTTTTAAATATTTAAATGAATAAAAAGGAATTTTTTTGAAGCCACAAGTAGTTGATTCCAGAGTGCATTTTTAAGTTGCATGCGTGGCCAAAAAAACATATCTTACATGTTCAGAAAGAGTAATTGAATAAAGAAAAGGACAATCCCATGCAATAACCATTTACTAAGAGAGCAATCAAGATGGTTAGTAAAATGGACCATAGTCTACATGAAATGGCAATTTTAATAATCTATTTGAAAAAAGGCACATGTTTAAAGTAACCCATGAATACACAAATATACAAATTTCTTCAATTCTATTGCAATATGAAGGCATGAGAATACTGGAACGAACTACATTGCTCAGGCTTACATACAAAGATACAATGAGTTTGGATCCTAGTGTCTGACATAGATATAAAAATTTCCAACACTTGATCAATAGGGATTTCATGTCCGCATGTAAATCAATGTGTTAATATTTAACACGAGCATGCAAAAGTAGATGAAGAATCCAAATATCAAAAATGAAGATACTGAGCAAATGGAATAAGCACAAAGAAAGGGAAAATAAGATATTCGTAAATCGAATATTTGAGCTGTTGAAATATATTCATTGAAAACTTCTTTGTTGAGCCTGTTGAAACTAAAAATACCAATTCTACCAAGCTTCTGTAACTCAAAAAATAGTATCTAGTGTCGCTTAACTAAAGAAATAAAATGTACAAAAAGAGAGAAAATGAGGAACACACCTGGAAACAGGATGTTCGCCGTGCAAAATTTAAACAACCGCAGATGAGGCACATCCAATCACATTGTGCAGTGATGTTTTTCCCATGCCCCTGGCTTGATTTAACCATGTTTTCCTGTCCTAAAGAAGGTGCACCAGTCCCGCCAGTTGGCTTACTACTGCATCAGAGATGGACATCAACAACAACGTATAGTAACAGAGCTAAAATAGATAGCACAGGTGTAGTTTGAGGAATAACATGGAATCTCCCTTAGCACATAAAACATAACTGTGTAACATTCTTCAATTAAGATGACATGAAGAAAATTAGCTTAAGTTGAATAAACTACAAGGTTGATTTGCACAACAGTACATAGATAAGGGATTTACACAGTTTGGACTAATGACAATGCTGCTATAACTATGCCAGTGATGAGCTTTCATGGTATGATTGTACAGTTCATTGTATCATGGTTGATTGAAAGAGTAGAAGCATGCCGAATTTTACCATCCTCTTGTTCCTTGTATGTCTAGGTTGACTAGTACATGTATAACTAAATGAAAAATCTTCTTGTTCTAGAAAGAAATTAGGTATTAGTTCTAGAAACTGACATAACATTTGAAGAGTTGAAGACCATTTATTTTCAATGTGTTTTTCCACTGAAAGCATGTTTATATTTTTGATGGTTGATAATGCAAACTTCCAATGTATGTATAAAAAGTCTGTACCTATACTCAAAGAAGAGCTTCCTTCCATCAATAACTAGACCATTATCTCCCATGCCATCCATCATCTTACGTGCAGCATCCTGCACATAAGTTTGGTAAAAAAAGATACATATAGAGAGGTTAAGTAAGATGTTTTCAAGATAGGTACCATGTCAGGGAAGTCAATAAAAGCAAAACCACGTGAGACTCCAGAATTTCTCTCTTTAATAACGCGTACATGACGAAGCGGTCCCCATTCAGCCTGACAGAAATTATAACTACTAAATTGATTGTTCATAAACAACCAAGAAATCAGTTATGAATGTATTTCATACAAGAATTTGATATAAATCTTCTTCAGTTGTCTTTTGTGATAGACCCTTCACAACAATTGTAGCAGATGGAGCCTGCAGCAAAAAGAAAGATAAGATAAGAGTTTGTCAACTATGCTATACATAAAGTAATACAGTATATGGAACTTGAAGCATACCACAGAAGAGTCGTTATATCGTTTTTCATCATGATCATAATCCCACCGCCTATCATTTCTATCATACCACCCTTCATCATAACTATCCTCTCTGTGACTTCTATGACTTCTACTTCGAGGAGATCTTGATCTAGACCGATCATCACAGCCTCGGGAACAGGAGCGCTCACGTTGTTTGTATGGGCTTTGATCTTTTTCCCCGTTTATACCCCTCTTTTCATGATCACGATCATGAGATCCACGTCTTCGCCAACTACCTTCCCTTTTGCTTCTTTCATGGTCAGAATCATAGTTATACCGATCATGATCAAAATCTCTATCTCGAGAATCTTCCCTATTTCGATGAGACGTATGATGTCTCACTTCATAGTCATTGCAGACTTCTTCTCGGTCTCTATCCCCAAACCTACCATGTCTATCATATCTATAATCGTGATAACTATCAGCATCATTGTATCTTTCCATGCTACGATACCTATCACGAAACTTATCAACGTCATGAAAAGAATTAGCTTCTCGATAACTTGTTGGATCACCGAAATTATCCACATCATGATATGGCTCAACATTCCTTCTTGAGTCCCTGATGAGTGCATATTCTTCATCAAAATTTCTTCTAGGATGAGACCAGACACCAGGAACATGTGGTGGTGGATAAATATCCCTATCAAGCATGTCATGATGGAAAGAGTTCCTTGGATAACCAGAATCCCTGGGAAATCCATCTGATAAGAACCTCCTACCACCACCATAGGATCCACCAGACCTGCAATAGTAAATTAAACAATGGAGAGAAACAGAGTGATATAATGAGCACAGTTAACCAGAGACCCAAAAAATAGTGCAAAAGATCAAATGATTGATGTTATTATATCATACAAAAGTTTGATTCCAAGATGGATAAGACTCTGAGCCCTCACATCCGGGAGGAAGTGATAAGCCATTTACAAACAAATATGAGATTTATAAGGGGAAAAAACAAGACCAAGAAGTCATAACATAACCCACAATGTTCCATTAATTATTTAATACTCACCTGAAATCTTGCTCATGGGCAGGACCATACCCCTCTAAGGCCTGTAGATTCAACAGAATAAGCAAGTTAGCATCAAATATTTATGGAAGGGGTAGGGAAATCCATTCCATTTAAAAACTGTCCCACAGCTTTCTTCAACAGTTCTTTTACAATGACATGACATTGAACATGGAGCACATGTCATGTGCATAATCTTCTATAGCATCCCGGTTATAGGTAACAAAAGAGGAAACTGCAATTACGCTGTTAGTATCCCATCCTTGTTGCCGGCCATAACGCCCAGGATCCATTGCAGATTGCACCAGTATTCCCTGCAAGGTTCTTGTTGATCTCACACTTTTGACCTTTGAAAGAAGGTTGTTTGGATATCTATCCTGTAATTCATGCACAAAGGTATGATTATGCCAGTGTCAATAAAGAACTAACCCACATAGCCAACCTTTTTGCATTGAATTCTCAAACTAATAAACACCCATCCTTGGGCTGTCAAATGCCGAGCATGCAATCTTTCGAAGTTTCAGAAAAATCACATATGTCGAGTAGTAATAATTTCAAAGAAGGATTGATGCCCTCATAGAAAATATCAAATTTAGTAGCCCAGGCCAATTGCATGGAACCCAAACAAAGAGATGCTTCTAGTAATTCTGCAAACCTATCGATCCACTTTGGAATTCTGGTACAAATCCAGAAATCTTCAACACCTCTGTTACTCGGACACGGCATACATCCCTTCCGCACCGGGTGCGGATACAAAAATTGACACCGATCTGCGAGGGCAAAGGGAAGAAGAACAAGAACGAAGGAATGTTACCTAACCGGAAATCGACAGCGTCGCGCGAGGAGGGAAGAAAATTCAACGTCGCCCGCGCAAGGAGGGAGGAGAGTTCAACAGCGCAGCGTCCGTGCACGAGGAAGAGGAGGTCGAAATTCGTCGGGATCGTGCAAGAAAGGACTGACTTGCTTGTGCTCACGTCAGTGGGAGGCGAGAAGAGAGGGCAGGTGACGGCGGCTCGCGTCGGGAGGCAGGAAGTTGGAAGGGAGCGTCGCAGCGCGGCTGAGAATGAGATCCCGCGTCCGGAAGCGGGGCAAGGACGTACCTTCGCGTCGGGAGCCGGGAGGGATTAGGGTTGGTTGTTTGGGTAAATCAGTAATATAATATAGCGAAATTTTCATTTGCCTTTATATTTTATTTTATTTTTCTTAAAACCCCTCGTACTCCAAAGTATCAATTTATCCCCCTCACTTACTTTAGGGGCATAAATAAATTAAATATTTATGAGCAAATTAACTATTCAATTTAGTAAGTATACATAAAATAAATTAAATAAAAAACTTAAATAATTAATTTAATTAAATTAATAAATTATAATACATATATTCAACTCATTAATATACAAAACATTACAATATCCATAAGTTTTACTTATGAATCGATCAACAAATTTATAAATAAATAAATAAATATTTAAAATAAATAAATAAGTTTATAATATTAAACTCATTAATCAATCAAATAAATTTTAAAATATAAAAATTTAAATAATTAAACAATATTAAATTTAGAGCTGATAATAATTAAATAGTTAAATGAATCAAACTTCATACTCAAACTAAGCTTAAGCTAAAAAAAATCAAACTTAATAATCATTTCATCATTTAATTCATTTTAAATTTGATTTAAATCGATTATCTTATATGTAAACGTGTGGATACAAAATTTTAGCCCCCGTGATTTACCTCCTTCGTATTGTTCTTGGGACGGACTGACGGGAATGCTGGGAGCGAGCGTTTCACCTTTTTACCACAGTGTAAATACAAAATTTGACTTGTCTTGTTTATAGCCTTGTCTCAACAAACTGCCCATTGGTCTCTCTCGTGGAGGGCATTTTAGAGTACGTGCATTGCACGTGAGTGGAAAAGAGGCGGGCTTATGAGGGTAGAATTGGGATCGCCTTGCGCGTCAAATTCCTTGAAGGCAATTTTTTAAATGGCACATCCAAAATTTGAGATATCTTTCTCATTTTATCCAACTATTTTTTTTCTCTCTCTTTTATATACAATATCTTTCTTTTTTTCACTTTCGTCCAGAGACATAGCACAGTCAATATTCGAATGATGATTGATCACATTAGGACAAGTAATTGATTTTCATGAGTTCATTCTTCGTGAGAAAAAATACTCACCGACCTAGGAGGTCTCTATATATCCTAACTTATTTGCTTGTATTTTATTGTGGGATAGATGATACTAGATCATTTGGGTGCGTGAAATTTTGTTGTTGTTGCATTTCTTCTCTTTTTTTCTCTTAAATTAAATTTTTCTTTCTCTTTTTTTATGCTAATTTAAAAAAAAAATAAAGAAGGACATATTAAGACTCCGGAGTACTACAAAAATTCATAAGAGTTGTAATGAGTTCAATCAAAGCTCTTTGAGTCCATTAATTAGATTTTTGAAAAGTTTATATGTAATAGAAGTAGACATGATCCTAGGTTGGGTCCGTCAATGGGTCGGGTACCTGTTGACCCGATTCCGATGCCGGGCCGATTATGATTCAACCTACCCAAAAATCACCAATCGACAGTTAACCGCCGGTTCGAACCGTCAATTCAATTTTTTTATATTTTTGTATTGAACCGTTAGGACCGTTGGAAATGTTGGCTAACCGGCTAGCCGTTGGGGGTGAAAAAGAGGGGGGGGTTTATTTTTTTCAACGGTTGAGATTATTTAATCATTTTTTGATCTATGACTATGATTTAGTGTCTGTTACTTTCCAAACTCTATAAATAAAGAGCTCATTCATTATTTGCACACACATCTTCTCTACTATCAATCTCAATTTCACAATCTCTACACGCTTTCGACTCCAATTCTACACACTTTCGAATTCCTCTTTTGAGTTCCGACTACAATGGAAGGAGACCGAGGGCAAGAAGGAGGCCAAGGGTATGGGTATAAATGAGTCAAGCTGATCGTGAGCTATTCGGATCTCGGTTCGAAAAAAAGTTCGTTCGATTAAATTAACGAGCCGAGCTCAAGCTTGATTTTGAGCTCGAAAATATTATCGAACCGAGCTCAAGCTTAATAGTATTTGGTTCATGAACTCGCGAACATGTCCGTTTAGAGGCTGACGAACGTATTCATTAAGAGGCTCATGAATGTGTTCGTTAAAAGGCTCGTGAATGTGTTTGTTAAGATGCTCGTAAACATATTCGTTAAGAGACTCGTTTATACATATAAAACACTAAATATCACATGAATTATAAATATAATAATATTTTATTAATTATTATAATTAACTATTTAAACAAGCTTGAACTAAGCTCGTTTAATTTTTAAATAAACTTTTTTTGAGCCGAGCTCGAGCTTAAGACTTAAAGCTCGAATAAAACTTGAGCTAAGCTCGAGCTTAGGGAAAACGAACCAAGCTCGAGCCTCTTCCTGTCCGGCTTGGCTCGGTTCGATTACACCCATAGCCGAGGGCGAGGAGGAGGCCGAGGGTGAGGAGGTTCATCATCTCGATATCGGAGGGGCAAGGAAATAGCAAATCCGAACATTCAATCCACCGATTATGAGACCGAGCAACTTCCGAATCCGACTACAACACTTGAAACACAAGGAAGTATCGATACAATTACTTCTAAAGTTCAGAAAATCCTCCTTTAAATTTTTTTATTTTTACTAAATATTTTGATAAAGTCACTCTTCCGTCGGGAGAATTACGTGCAAAATATAAGCATTGCAATTCTTCATACAAATTCCAAGTCAACGACGGCTAAGGATCGTTGAAACGACACGTAGAAATAAAGCACCCGACGAAATATGAAATTGACCATGCTCGAGCACAATTATCTAGATTTTCCACTAGTGAAAGTAGTGATTCTAGTTTATTTTTATATTCTAATAATAAATTAAGAGAATGATTAGCTAGATTTATTTTCATAGAACATCTTTTATTTAGTTTTGAATCTAAATACACTTTTGAAGATTTTTGTATAGAATTTATTAATCTATCTGCTAAACGTATTTCTAGAATTACACTTATAAAATAAGGAAAAATTAATTAAAGAATTTAAATAATTAAATAATAAAATGTCTTTATGTTCTGATATTTGGAGTGATCATTGGCAAACACATTCATATATGAGTGTGATTTGTCATTAGATCGATAACTCTTGAAATATCCAAAAAAGATTATTAGCTTATAGAGTTTTTGATGGATCGCATAGTGCTCACAACATCTCACAATTATTATGTTTAATTTTAAAATAATATAAATTAACTCATAAAATATTTTTAATATTATTTGATAATGTTAGTTCTAATACAGCTAGTATTGATGAACTAAAATTTACATGTCAATTTATTATTGATGATTTATTTTTTCATATTCGTTGTATTTGTCATGTTTTAAACTTATGTATTTAAGATGGATTAAGAATTTTAGCAAATCATATTGAACCAATTAGAAATGTTATTTTTTATTTATGGTGACATCCGTCTATAATGAAACAATAGGGTAAATTAATAAAAATAATGCAATAAGACCTAAAAAAATTTCACGTAATGTACCAATACGTTGAAATATAACATATTAATTGTTACAAGATTCATTTCAACATAGAGAATTATTATATTTATTTTTTTTACAAAATATTAATAATGCTAATATATATTTATTTTTACAATAATTAAATATTTATAGTAATATTTGTAAAATTTTAAAAATATTTAATAACGCACCGAATAACTTTTCGGTATTTATTATCCTACTTCTCATTTAGTTTTTCTTATTTAGTTTTAGGAACTTTTTATAATATAGTATTATTTTTAAATAAAAATAGTACTAATAAATTTTTATCTTCTTATGTATTAACAATGAAAACGAAATCAGAAAAATATTTTTTTTATATTCCTAAAATTTATTTAGTTGCATTTGGTTTAGACCTTAGATATAAATTAGAAGTTTTATAAGAAATATTATGTTTGTATTATAATGTTTTAATTTTATTTAAAGATTCTTTTCTCTTGATCCTAATAATCTTGTATATAATATTAGAAATTATTTATATGATATTTATAAAAAATATAGTATAAAATATGAAATACAATCTAATATTTCTAAAACACAAAATATAGTAATAGTAATTTAAAACTTATAAAAGTATAAATTTTATTAAAGGAATGGATGAAATATCTACGAGAATCCTTAAGTTTCAAATAGGAACTTGAAAATTATTTTACAACTTTTTTTATTTTAATAAAGTAGATAGTCGATGTCCTAAAGTGGTGGTCAATGAAGGCTCAAAGCTTTCCATCCTCTTCATGATCGTCAAATTTTTTTTAACTTGTCCAATGTCACATTCAATGTTGGCAATAACATATTGGATGAGCGATGATCGACTTTGTCTCTCGACTCATTGAAAGCTCAAGCATTACTCGATGATTGGACCAAAGTCGAAAAAAAATTCCAAGGAATAAATGATGAATTTGAAGAATTTGATACTAAAGGAATAAATACTACGGGAATAGAAAATGGTTATGGAAGTGAGTCACAACGTCACTTCGTAAGGTAAAAGGATAAAAAAGTAAGAGAACTATGTGTGTTTTGATTTTTCTATATCCCAAGGGGATACGTAGACAACTTAAATAAATGCAAACATTTTTTTTTATGAATTTATAATTTATAATTTTTTTAATATAATAATCTTAAACTGTGGCAAATCATGGTGAACCGTAAATAGACAGTTTCGAACCATGAACTTTAATCGTCTTAGACGATTAAGGTTAAGGGTCGACCTCCGGAACCGTCGAACCGTCGAACCGGTGGTTCAAAACCGGGGTCGAGTTTATATAGAAGAGGATAGTATAGTAAATGCATTTATGATATTTATGTTTAGTTTTGACATCGCTACGATAAATTATGTGTATATGTCAATTATCTTAAAATCATAAATTTTAAAAATCTTATGATCGCTATTGTTAATGACTTTAAATTGATATATCTGTAGATATAAAATTTAGGACACTTCAAAAACTTAAAGCAATTAGAATAAATTTAATAAAACTCTCCAGATCTATTAATAATTTTTGATTGAAATTTATTGATCCATTGGATTTTGATGCCCGAAATTTATTAGACAATTGGATTTTGTTTAGTTATAACGGAAGTTAGATAATCATCCTAAATTTGATAGGGTAGTAATATAATGTATATTATCTTTAGATGTTATTTAATTGCTTTTATTTTTTACCTTTCTCATTTGTGACCTAACGAGAAAACTACGAGGGTGTTACAATCATTGATCCATTGCCATGCGATTGATAATTCTACGCTGGTTCTTAATAGAGTATTTTCACTACAAAAATTCCAGGGTTTAGCGACGGAAATTATTTTCCGTCGCTAATTCCGTCGTTAATTCCCCGACGCGCAGTCAAAACCCTAATTCCCGTCGTCATTAGCGACGGAATTATATATCCGTCGCAAATTAGCGACGAAAATTAGCGACGGATTAGTAAAATCCGTCGCTAATTAGCGACGGATATATATTTTCGTCGCTAATTAGCGACGGATTAGTAAATATCCGTCGCTAATTAGCGACATTTAGGGGAGATCGTGATTTCCTTTCTCTCTCCCCGACTTCTCCCGATCCTCTCCCAAAATCCGGCGATCTCCCGACTTCCCGGCGATCTCCGGACTTCCCCGCAATCTCCCGACTTCCCTGGCGATCTCCCGACTTTCCCGAAGGTACGACGCTTGTATCTTCTTCTCCCCCCCCCTCGATGTAGTTGTCGGCGGCGCGGCTGGGCATGGAGTGCGACGGCGCCGCTGGGTTTCATCGGCGGAGGCTGCCCGAGACTGGCCGGCCGCGGCTGGGCATGACCAGCAGTACTTGGCCGGCCGCGGCTCCGAGATGGCCACCACCACCCTGGGCCGAGGCCGCACGTGGGTGTTGGTGGCCGGCCGCGGCCGCCGGCGACCGTCGCCGGCCACGGCCGCATGCGGCTGCCCGTGGCCGTTGCCGGCTGCGGCTGCGTGTGGC
>JBBUKS010000035.1:7602380-7623173 GCA_038050645.1 Hedychium gardnerianum
ATTTTAAATTCCGTCGCTATTTGTTGTTTACGACCGGTTGGATAGGGACGGAAATTTTCCGTCGTAAATCGGTCGCTACTGATATATAGCGACCGATTAGCGACGGAAATTTCCATTACTAATTACTATAATTTTTGTAGTGTTTGTTTTCTTCCAACAAATGAGGCGATGATTTGTCTGGTGTAGTACTACTTTTGCTTGATAAGATCAATAATTGAAAAAAAAATTACAATGGCCCCGGCCAATACAGTGATAGGATATTTATGTAATCTTTTAAATATCATAATTTTATTCTCAGTTATAAGTTATAATGTATTATAAAATATTTTTCTCTAATGATATAATAAATTTAGGATATTGGACCGCATTTTTAAATTTATTTTAATGATTAATAAAAAAATTATTATAAAATTAAATCAATTATTTTTAAAATTAATCCATAAAAAAAGCACCTAGTAGGAATCTCATTGTTCTTGTGCAATTACATTACGTGCTACAATGTCTTTTACTATGGTGCCAAATAGAAGTGACTTTTATATCAAATAGAAAAATTAATTCGAAAGATGAGGGTCTTCCTTTTGGTTTGTTCATTGGATAAATCCAAGAGTACTCGTAATAATTCATCCGGTAGATGACTTTTATAGTAAAAAATTCACTATAAAATTTATTCTTACCCCCAACTAGATTTGAAACTATGATACTCTATGAATCCACTAAACATTTTATCATTGTATTACGTCGAAGAAATGATACATTTCCTAGTTATATAGGCCACTATCATACAAGAGAGCAATTAGTAATTCTTAAGATTATAATGAACGAATTTAATTCAAACTATGTTTCTTACTATTTTCTTCAATTTTTGCATCATCATACTCCCGAATTAGTCTCTCAAGTACTCGTGATTTAATTCTTAACTATTGTCATTATAAGATATTTTATTTTAATAAAATGATAAACTTGAGATGTTAAACTGTTGAGTAATAATAAATTTTTATAAAGTTGAATCGATCATCCAAAATTAGTCGGCTTGAATAATTAAATATCTGATACTAGCAAAAAAAATAAAATTACATCATCGTATAAACATTTAGAAAATTTGAAAGTAACTCTAATAGGCTAGGATCTCATCTTCGCAAATTTTAACCGTAGCGGTGAACGATATTTTATTTTATTTTTTAACTTTCATGGATGCGATGCGATGTAGTAGTAATATATTTAGAAAAATAAATAAAAAGATTATTATTTAAATTTCAATAAAGATGAATATTTTAAAGGTTGACATGTGTCAAATTTATTCAGTAAATAAAATAAGAGAAGTTATCTACATTCAAGATTAAATCGACTGGATTATAAAAAATTAAAATAATAATAATAATAAGTGTGAGGTCGATTAGGTAGGTATTTACTATCCAATGTGTCAAATTTATTCAGTAAATAAAATAAGAGAAGTCATCTACTTTCAAGATTAAATCGACTGGATTATAAAAAAATAAAATAATAATAATAATAAGTGTGAGGTCGATTAGGTAGGTATTTAGTATCCAATGTTTGTTACTAGGTTTTATGGACTATGAGTATGACTAACGAATCCATAAATCTAATAAAGTCAAATCCATCAATCAACGACATCGTCTCATGAATTATGACACGAAGAAAATGTGATCTTGACAATGGCAAACAAATTATCTGATCAAGATACTTTTCGTTCCATGACTTTTTGCTACAATGAATTGGCTTGAACTCTCGTATTACGGTAAAATATTTAAATTATTATTTAGATATTTATATGATCTCATATTTATAAATATTTTTTTTAAATAAAATATATAATTAAAAAATATTAAACTTTTGAGCTACACATCGTCATGAATATTTTTTAATTTACTTTGACAATTGATGAATTTTTTTTATGAGACTGAATTAATTGTCTTAAGTTCACTTTTTATCTGATTTATTATTTTACTCCATGATAATGATATAATAGTTATATCCTCTAATGAATAATTAAGAGATTTAAAGTTTAAATCTCAATTGCGACGTATTGTAGAATTTTTTTCTTTCTAATAAAAAATAAACCTAAGAATCTTTTTATTTGGATGAATCTATATTAATATTTTTTAATTTATTTTAATAATTAATAATTTTTTTTATAAAATTAAATTGATCATCTTGAATTTAACATTATTCTTTAACTTGATTAATTATTTTTTAGTTGACTTCATGTTTACCAGGGATCTAAATGTAAATGGCTCCATCAAGCTCTACATGCATTTGACGCATGCGGGAAGTTCTAACCTTTGTGTGGCTTCCTAACACGAACAGCACATTCTATGTAATTTTTGGCTAATAAAATCATTTTTGATTTAGCCAAATGAAATATGACTGAGGAAGACTCATGGATCAATTCAAACTATCCACTACATCTTGACCTAAGATGTCCAACATAGCATATGATCATCTTGTGAAGTGAGCCCTCAACGTTGGCAAAAGGAGAAATATTCGCCTCCAACATTCCTGTCAATTTGTTTCAGAATCAATACAGAAAAAAAATCACGAACATTAATTTACTAGTTCAGACAATGATCAATACATGAAAAAAAATAAAATCAAATTACTAATTAATATTTAATTTTTAAATTTCATAATAATAATATCTCAGGTATTATCCATCAATCCATCCCATAAAAACAGACACCTTCGTTGCGTGCCAACAAAACAAAGTATACAACATCTAACATTGTGCGTGCGGCCAACCAAGTAACCCAAGTCTACAATGTTAAATGATCGATGTGGTTTGGCCAGCGAGATATCAGCCCAACTGTCAGCCCGCGAATGGTCTCCAGTCTGGATGGGCTTGGGCTCTCCACGGGCGGCCTCCTGGGCGGGCCGAGCCGTCGTCCTTTTTTTTGGGAGAGGCGATTTTGGGCACACAAACCGTCGATTTCTCTCGTCCTCCTCCCGTTTCGCACAACTTTCCGCTCCCCGGAGTCGGCTTCTGCTCGCCTGAATCGATCGGGTCCTCAGGTTAGTCCTCTGCCTTGCAATTGCGATCTCGTGCCGGATTCGGTGTGCTGTCCACTTGCCTCTCCGCGTGCCATCCCTCTCCTCATGCCATCTCATTCCTCCGATCTCGTAGGCCATTCGGAGACCCCCTTATCTCTCTCCCGTAGGTCACTCTCCTACTCCTTTCGCGACATCCGTTCTTCCGATCTTGCAGGCCGATCCCCCCTCTTGCTCTCTCCGACGACATCCAGTTTCAGATTCCAGTTTTTAGCGTCTACGGCCTCGTCCCTCTTTTCTCCGACGTAGTTATTCTTATTCAGCTCGGTCGCAGCAGGATTAGCTTGTGAAATATTTTTGTTTTGTATTCAATTTCTGTCTTAGGAATATATTTGTTATTATTTTTGATCAAACATTTTATGTATTTTTTTTTGCGAGAAGAATCTTCTTGATTTGGATGCTTGGAGATCTGGATAGAATCCTTAATTTTGATTCTATTTATCAGATAAACGGGCGGGTTTAGGTAGAAATTTGCAAAATTGGCCGAGTATTTAGTGGGTCGTGTGAGCTTTTAATTAAGTGGGATGGGTTTGAGTATTTGGGGAAGCCGTGGATACCCGAAACATTGCTAGCCCTTTCCGCGCTATCCTGGTGACAGCGTGAGGTAAGTGAGGGCATCGAGTTTGACCCCCTATGCAAATCACCATTTGGTTGAAGGCTTTATCCCCTACTGCTGCAATGACAGAGGAGTGTCTGTGTTCAGCGTGAGATAGCTTAAGTCTAAAACAGGGAGGGAGGTCATGGCGCCATAATTGAGATCGAAAGGAAAAAACATAAGTTTTGCCCTCAAGGCACATGTCTTCCATGATGCTTTGGGATGGGAAGGGATGACCATTTGATCAAACTTCAATGATGACCCTGTTGGGTTGAGCAAGGGTGTGGAAGTGCAAGGCGATTATGGAGGTGGCGTGGGAGAAGGGAAAGCTCATGAGGAGAAGAAATCACACAAAGTTCTTTCATGTTATATGTAGGACAAGTTTATTGGTGGTGATGTAGGCATTGTTTTCTTTATTAGAAACAAATGATATTGGTGACATGGTGATGTGAACAAGGAACTAATAATTAGTTTTTGGTGAAAAAGGAATCCATTTGAATTTCAAAATATTAGTTGACAATTCTTCTAGTTTAGGTTTCACACAGTTTGGTATGGTTTGATTTGGTAAGATTATCTTTTATTGTGGTAGTTTAATTTATAATTGAATTTCCTAATTTGCAATAGTTAGTATCTAGTTTGGTTTGAGTACTCAATGACTTTTTTTTATAGTTTTTAGTTAAGAATAAAATTGTATTTTTAATCATGAATTGCAATTCTCATAGTTATAGAAATAACTATTTTGTCTTGCTCTAGGTAAAACAAAGACCTTGCTAGATTAAAACTATTCTTTCAATGAAGACTTATTCTTTGTATGTTGACTTTGTTACAAGTTATGTAGACTTATTCTCATTATTACTACTGTCTCATACCATGATTTCAATGAAGATCGGGACAACATTCTCGCCCAGCAATAAACTCATATGTTTTCTTATTTTTTGAAAAGTGTGACAAAAAAAATCAAGCCAAAGTGTAAAAAGAGAAGGAATTGCATCAATTTTTTTGCCTATTGGAAGAGACATTCAAAGAAAAAGAATATTGAAAAAACATTGCCGAAATAGAAATCCTTCAGCTTATTTATCTTGTGGTTCATTTTGGGGTATTATGAAAGTAAATTTACGAGTTAGTAATGCTTGTGGTAACTACATCTCTTATTTACATGGATGAGCTGCTGGTTATGATTATGATCACATTGTTGTTGGCTGTGATAGAGGGGTAGAAAACTTCTAGAAAGTTTAGATCAGCATTTGTTCTTTAGAAATCAATTATTATTTTTTCAGTGAAATTCTTGAACTTTAGTATTCCTTTCTTTCTTCTTGTTTTCTGGTGTTGTAATTCTTTTGAAGGTTTACTCGTATTTCTTTTGCAGATTCCAACAGTGCTAAAATGAATTGGAAGTTTCCAATTTTTGGGTGAGTTGATGTCCTTATTATGCAAAGCCCTTTTGAATGCAGTCCTCATTTGAATTCATCTCTATATATTTTCTTAACATGAAAATCTTCAAGTTGCAAAATTTGTTATACAAGGAAATCTTAATTAGTAATCAATCTCACAGGTAGCTATTGCTCTTAATCTATGAGCTATTCACCAATTTCAGGAACTTGTTCCTTCTAATGAAAGAAGATGCAGTCATATGGACAATGTTTCAAATTGCTATGTTTATTAGTTTACTTGGTTTATATTAGTTTTAGGGGAACAAGCACATGCATCCAATGACTAATTTTCTAAAGGCGGCTCTTTTAATCTAATATATCTTTGTGCCAAATAAGACATCCAAATCTATTTGCTTAGACTGTTACATTTGTTTCAGAATTTTCACCGATTTCTATATACGTTCATAATAAGTTGTGGTGACACAAGTAGCATAAAAGTTGTTGCTAATGACTTGTCAATTTTTTTTCTTATGACTATTTATGATCCATATAGTCGACCCCACATAGTGGGATAATGTTTGGTTGTTGTTGTTGTTGACAATTTATCATTTTTTTTTATTAAATGCACTTTAAACTTGATATTGGTGGAGTCAATAATAGGGTTTTTAAATCATGTCAATTATGAACTTACAACCCATGTTTGTATAGCGCCCAAGCTAATCATACATTACTAAAAAAAATGATATTGTACCATGCCCATTATTCAACACTTCTTAGATTGGTACCATTCAAGTCAACTTGTTGCACACAAATATAAACGACTTTGTGGCTCAGGAAAATATCAACAATCTATTTATCAAAAGAAGTGTAAAACGTGCTTAATGTAAAACACTAGGTTATATAGGAACTATAAATGTTCTTTTATTATCTCAATGCATATTTTTGGGGTAGTGCTTAGAGAAAATAAAGAGTTGATACTCACCATCTCTTTCCAAAACTTTGATCAATTTTTAATTTAAGAAAATAATTTGGTGTAGGATTGTGTGAATGGAGGCATGCATTGAGTAGAGAGAGAGGGGGGTGAATAGCCAAAACCCTAAAATGAAAATTTCTTGTAAATATAAAGACAATTCAATGTTCTTGCATGAGTGCTTGTGTGTGAGTCCAATTGTCGATTTATCTCCTATGTCTCTTAGTCAATCATCTCAATGAGTAATGCTATTCTAATACTAGACATCCTTGACATGTTACAACACACATCAAGATGAATTGAAATAATATTTATAATTATTATTTATATATCTTGTGCCCATACAATATAATGTCAATGTCAAAACTGTACCATCCTAGATTGAACACAAAGTCCAAGATTGAATACAAAGTCCGAGTTTAGAAATAAAGTTGTCTTTTTTTCTTCTTTTTGTCCATTATCTTATTTCTCTTCTCCCTTCAATTTGCCATTGGCATCATATGTCATGGTACCCAAATAATGTCGCTTCAGTTAAAAACCAAATATGCTGCACAATTCAAGATTTTGAACATTAGGCATTTTTTTTGGGTATAAGTTTGATGCAAAAAGTATTATCTAACATTTAAGTATATAGTAAATGTAATGAATCTTTCTTTGGTATTAACTCCTATGAGAAAGAAATGCTGAAGTTAGTGCTTGAGTAAGATGTTTCTGTTCTCAAAGTTTCCTAAATTTGTTTGCAGGGGTGCCCCACAACAGCCGCCTCAGCCAAATTTCCAAGAAATTCCAACCCAGTCTTGGTATCCTCCATCAGTAAATTCACCTTCACAAGCTTCAACTGCAAACAATTCTTCTGGTGGTAGTGCTCGTCAAAGAACTTATGATCACCCCCAGTCACCATCTCATGGGCGGTCATCACCTACTGAGGCCGCTGGTATAATTGCTCAATTGAAGACCAAAAGGTACTCTGCTCATGGATTTTTTAACCACTTAAAATATTATTTACTTATAGACAGTCTATTTTTCTCCTGCATGGTGTGTTTATCTGTTAGTTGTTATGTGCTCTTTGCGCATGATTCTACAGCATAGGTCTGTTAATTGTTGAATTTAAGTTGTGAGACTGCATAGAAACTGAATTGTAAACTATATATATATATATATATATAGTGTAAACACTTAATTATAATATTTTAGATAAGAAATCAAGCATGTTTTATCTTCCTTTTCATCGATTCATCTTCTTGCATGCCAAGATCTTTAATTTCTCATTTTAAATGATGCTATATACAAGCCAGGAACTATCTTTTTCTCCTTTGGATGTTTTTGTACATAATATGCTAGTGACTTAGTTGTCACAGGTGCCTCTCAACAACATTTCAAATCCTTTGCTATCAATATGTTGACTATCAAACTCATGATCAGTCAGAGTATAAACTCTTTTGGTCCCAACAGTATCATCTTCTTAATGTGTTTCAGCTATTGGTTTGCAACTTAGAGATAATACACTATCAAATACTCTGAATCAAATTGCAAAAAATGCAACCATCCTATGCAAGCTTGACATCCTGCAGGCGTGATTGCTCAAATTAATTAACTTTGATACAAGCTGACTAACTTGGACTGGGGTGAGCAAAGAATGATTCAACATTTCAGGAAAACATCAAAATACCCCGGGCAACATTTGAAATCATCTGACATTTAGCAGGAATATGTTGAAATCAAGCAAGAGGTGGATGAATTGCGAAAATCAATCTAACTCTTGCTTTGATTCAATACAGTAGTGGTACAAAAAGACGGTAGAAGGAAATTATATAAGAAGAGAAAATAGGTGAGAGGCCACACCAGAAGACTAGATCTTAGTTGCTCAAAGAAAGCGCTCATTAGTTTAATGTATTGAATGCGTGCAAAGTGGCAGCAGAGCTTTAAGGTATTAGCCAAGGAGAGGGAATCATTTGTTAATGAGTGACTTAAGATCAACAAAGCAAATGGCTAATAGAGAAGTGGTATGGTAAGCGCCTCGAAGCTCGACTCGACTATGTTTAAGTTTGTTTATTATAATAATTAAGCTCAACTCCAGCTCAATATTAATCAAGCTCAAAATTTATTAAAAATAAACAAGATCAAGTTAAGCTCAATATTAATCAAGCTCAATATTTTCTGTTAATTATTGTTTATTAAAATGCTTATCAAGTTTGAACTGAGCTCTATCTTTTATCAAGCTCAATTTGAGACATGGTTGTCTTTATAAGTTAGCTAAAACTTAAATGAAGTATACATTAATTTTATTTTTAGCATATTATTTGTTGCACATAAAAAGTGTGTAAAAAATTGTATATATATGTGTGTGTATGTATAGGAGGAATGCAATTTATATATCAGCATGCCATGCTAATCACATCATCCTAAAAGTTGAAAGGAACTCCAATAAGTAGTAGTGTATTGCATGGTTTGAAATCTCGTACTGTGCTGGGTGAATCAATCGAAATGTATCATTCTAGTAAATAATCAAAACTCAATATCATTTGGCACAAACAATGTTTCCTTTCTATATTTCATCTCTTTCCTCTTTCAACATCCAATCCATCACCGACACATAAAAAATGTGACATGATACCGAAAGAGTACCATTCCAGCTAAAGATCGAAACTTCGGTATGGCGCAAAATTTTAAATCTTGGTGTATTGGTTGTTTCGATCAAATGCCTATTTCTCCTCTCAGCGACGATTCTGTATTCTGTTTTGAGGTATGAGGATATGAAAATTGATGAAAGATGCTCTTGGTAGAAAGAAAAGGTTGAAAGAGATGAAGAAATCCTCCTTTGCATAGTTGTTTCTTAAGACTTTAATGGAATTTCAAAATTGTGTCTTGATCTTAGCACAAAAGGGAAAAAGGATGGAAAAAATTTGGAAGTGTTCTTTTATCAAGATAAGTTAAATCATGAGTTAGTGATCATTAGTAGCAAAATGTCTAATCCAAGTTTTGAAGAAACATGAGTAGAATCCCAAACATCTGAGAAAGTGCAAAAGCTTATTTGTGAATACTAGGAAGAAATGGGGATCAAACATGGTTTTCTAATTGTCAAAATTCAATGTAGATTTTGAGGATTTTAGGAATCACCTGTCGTATATTTTGTATGCAAGGATGACCTTGGTGGTTGTAGGTTTGGAGTAGAGAACAATCATCTACTAGAACACATGAGCATATAGGCACTGCCAACTGATAATATGCGACACTTATGTATTATTCACATTTTGTATCCTCAAATCCTTATGGAAAACAGAATCAAAATTATGAAGTTATTGACCAATTCAGTGGTTTAAGGAGGTTACTTACAAATAGTAAATTGAAGCTAAATGATAGAAGAAAGTGATAAAGAAGAGATATGAGTCAGGTGAATGACACTTTTCACAGATGAGAGCGATCCATTTTCTAGAGTGGCATGTATAGGATGAGATGTAGTGTAAGATTAGAGAAAACATGTTATTATGAGACATGCTTAGAGGCTCCTCAATCTGAAATCCAAGTATTTGACCAGAGGCATGTGAGAAACTCTCCATTGTAGTAGTGTTCTCATGCTACTAATTAATGTGTAATCAGTACTAAAAGGCTTGTTGCCAAGGATACCATCATGAGAACCCTGCTTTTTGCTGAGACATACTGCTGTGATAGGAGAGAGGAGTCCTCATTCCAAGCCAAAGGAGTATTTCTAGCATCAAAATTTAATAAGCAAGGACTGATTTTTCTTTGCATAGTTCACATGTGATAATAAAAGTGCACCAATAGAATTCAATGAATTTCATCCATAGTTACTTGTTATGTAAATAAACATCTTAATCACTCGATATTATTTTGGTCATATGGTTACTATATCTATAATTTCAATTATACTTCCATATTACAGTAATGCAAAATTTGAAATATTCATATTATAATAGCATAGACTAAAACTAAATACATACAATAAATTAGGAACACGTGATTATCAAAAAAAAAATTTTTGCAAAAAAAAAAACAAAGGATTTTACCACATTGTACTCCTACAGTCCTACCATGGTCTGATATTATGAAACTTAATTGTGATCTTGGTCCTTTACAACCTGGGTTATGTTGGAGAAAGTCTGACGTGCTTTGTTGAAATGAGATTATTGCTTACATGTATGTTGTAGAGGAAGTAGTTAGTTTTGAATTCAAGCAGTGAAAGAGGACAGATTGAATTACTAATTTGATACATTTATGAAAAGGCCACAAGGTCAATGTGTATTTATCTTGTTCTTTGTTCTTCTTATGCTTTTGAGATGCTGGACTCATCTTTAATGTGCCTACAAATTGAGATAAATTGATCTACACTTATCCCCTTATTTATTGGCATAACTATTTTTTTTCCTTTTAAAAGAGTATTTTGTCATTTCTAACTTGATTTTAAAGCAGATTCTTGCTCTAGGATTTTTTTAGATCACAGGTTTTGTGTGCTACCGTGTCCTCTCCCCTTCCCTATGCTTTGTTCCTGCTTGTTGTTATCAACTGCCATCTCCTCAACACAGTTTTACTAGTTCAAGAGAAAGTAGAACGGTCTATGCATGCTCCTTTTGTCCAGAACTACCTTTGCCTTTGGTGGCATCTCAACAGTGCTCTCATCTTCTTGTAGCCTTGGTGTTGCCTAGTGCCATCTCCTGAGAAGCCTTTTATGACACACACTTGCACAAAGATAATAGAACTCTAGCCTATCTTCGTTCAAGAGATACAGGTTCCTTTATTTGTGATCTGTCTGATGAGCTTGTTAGTAATTTGGCATGGAAGCTTACTTCTGGTATAACTGTTCTGGTATTGAATTGGTCTGAGGACATGGAGCATGACAGTTGATATTCTGGGGAAGCATTTTTGCTGACAAATTTAATGTTACTGACTTTCTTCTTAAGAAAAATTCATTTTTACCTTTAAATGAAGAAAGATGGGCGGAGAAGGATGAAATTCAAAGGAGGAGAACAAAAAAGATTATAAATTGTCACTCAATCTTTGCCTATACTATTAACTATAGAACATTAAAACAAACTCCTTTTCTTCAACTTGCTATGTATTATTTCATTTACAAATTGACTTTTTGATGGATATCACTGTGGATAATTATGAAAATTCATTAGAGAGACTCCATAATCTAATGCTTGTCACCATGGATGTGTTTAATTTCAGCATTGTTCTACATCTTTTGCAGTGTTGATGAACTGAGAAAGCTTTTAACAGACAAGGAAGCATATGGCACCTTTTTTAATTCTCTCGACCAAGTTAAAATTCAGAATAATGTAAGCATGAGAAGAGTGCTTTTTTGTGTTTATGCTCTTTGGTTTCTTTCTACTTGTTGTCCTTTTTAATAATGTTATCCTACTTTTTCTTTATGTTCTTTGGTCTACTTCATACCATTTTAACAGGCAAGCAATCAATGCTTGCTTACTTTATTTCTTTTTGCCTCTGCCCCAATTTGCTCTGAAAGATTGTATTGTCCTTTTACCATATATGTTGGATTAATTTTCAGTCAATTTGCATGTTTTGCATCTCTTTGAAATTTGTGAGATAATAAGATGATGTTCTTTAATTTTTCATTTTTTACTAATAATTGTGCATATTGTATAATCCACAAAAGTCCATAGCATTCAGTTGAAGGTTGCCTAGTGGTGTCTAATGATAACAATGACACTCCATGAATCTCAGGCACTCAAAACCTTTAATATATGATAACTTTTTTCTTAAAAAAAGAACAGACGTAGGATGCAAACTGTTTAGGTTAGCAGCATTTATATGTTTTCTTTAATTGCATTCTCTGTAAAACAATATGCATTAGTCTATGAATAATTATAATTTGCTTTCTGATAATAATCATTTGTTTTGGTATACATGTTTAAATAGTGGTTATGGTTGTTGATACATCATTTAAAGATAAACAATGTGCTCTCTTTCTCATTAAATGATTTCAACTATCTTCCAATGAGTTTGAGTTGATGTTTGGATAACTTGTTGCTTTTACATTGCCCTACTTCATAGTTGACGGATTCCTAAGAAATTCATTGCATATTTGGTTTCCTTCAAATGGGAGCACAAAGACATGGCGATACTAATTTCGATTGTCTCTTGTTTTATTTAAGCAATCAGAGAGTGATGCATGTCACGTATTTAGCAATCCTTTGTCAAATAAAAAAATGTTTATCTGGCTCCTTAGTCCCACATCCAGTAACATCTTGGAGCATTGAAAAGTGATTCTTCAATGATATCTATAGGATCCATATTCATCAGCTCAATTGTTTCAGCTATTAATTAATGCTAAAATGAACATTAGTAGGTATAGACAAGATTTTTGTTCTTATTAAAATTGTTTCTTTTTTCCTGCTTAACATATTAGTTTGTTGGTCATAGAGCATTCTTTCTACAGTTGTGCATTTTGACCAAAACTGAATTATCTAGCTATAGTTCAGCACTTCAACACTGATGATGTGCCCTTTTTCTGTCAGCTAAGAGATGAACTTCGGAAGGAGACGTTGCAACTTGCTAGTAAGTAATCAATCTTCGTTATTATATGCTGCATCGTTTCTTGACATTGTTTCATGAGAAAAAGCAAACATTGCAGAGGAGAACTTGGAAAAGGAACCTCAAATTTTGGAGCTCAGAAACCAGGTTAGCTCTGATTCCTTTCTTTTATATCTATTAGTTTTCTTTCCCTTTCTCTGCTTATGTGTGTGCGTTTTTAGGTGCACATGCAACCTTGTGTGGATTAATAGGTTTAATGTGGTGGTTTTTGGTTGTTTATGTTAGAGTAGGAAAAATCATTAGGGTCAATCCCTAGGTAGTTCCTCTTCTCTTATATATATTTTCTTATTGTCATTTTACATTTACATCCCTGTGATTGTTAGATTTGTAAAGCAGTCCTAGTCTATTTTTAATTAGGTCTTCAACACTTCTCTTTAAGTTGGTTCAAAAATTTTGTAAATTTTTAACTTGTTACAACTATTTTAAATTCCAATTTTTCTAAAGACTTGGTTAGCAAAAGTGCTCATAAATCATTGGACTTAATAAATGAGTTGTCATCTATGTTTTTGTTCTCTCATGAAATCATCACAATTTAGTTTCATTGGCTCAATATGAACATAATCCAACTCAAACATCAAATTTATATGTTTAGGTTGGATAAGTTCATGTGTAGTTGAAGCCTTGTATCCAGACTCCACTACCTGGCTATAATCAATTACTTTTTGCTCTTTCAAGATATTAGATTGCCTTGTAGAAGAACATAATAATTTGATGTAGATATCATGTTGGGGAGAACTTGCCTAATTTACACCATTTTTTGCTACAACTTGACTAATCAAACTACAAAAAACAAAAAACAAAAAAACACAACTATAGCAATTATATACTTAAATTTGGACTTTGTACAAATTTTATTATTTTGTATTGACACAAAGTAAAAAGAATCACAACATTATCTTACTTCGTCATCTTGACCTTGTTTGTAGCATGTTAAGGGGTGTCAAGTTTTGGTATGATATGATATTCATTGACATAATTGACACAATGACATAGGAAACATTGTCCGTGCCATAGTATTGAGTTTCGATAATTTAATAGAACAATATGCTTCGACCGTGTGATATGGTATGTGATTTCAAACCATGATTTAAATTATTTAATTTATTCCTAAAAATGTGTTAAATTAATTTAATTACATAAGATTAATTTGATAATCAAATAACAATTATTTTATTAATTTAATTAAACAACTTAATTTAGTTTGATTTAATTAAATCATATTTAAATTATATAATTCAATTAAATTTTATTTAACTTATTAACCAAATTTGATTAAATAAGCCTTATCGCACTCTGGGAATGAAGGGGAGGCTGAGCAGTTGTAAAAGCTCTTCTCAGAGCTTCACACAAGTAGTTATGTACTTACTAAATTATCTTATTATCCCACAATGCCTGAACCACTAAAAAATTGAATTGAATTAGCTTAAAGATTTAGTTTAGTTAAGATCATCATTTTTATTTTTTTCTTTAAGAAAATTATTTCCCATTTGGTACTTATTTTATTATCTTTGAATTGATTCCAATCCTCATACAACCACTACCTAAGTTTGCTTTGTGCATCGACCATCACCTACATGGCTCTGTTTGGTTCAAGGATATTTGCAATCCTTGTTAGGTGATCCAATTGCCCCAGACTTATAAATCGTTACCTGGACAACAGAAATCCAAAATGCATAATTGTTTTCCATTTAACTTCTTTGTAGTGATAATTATGGAGCTTGCAAAACATTGGAGGGTTTTAGAATTGGATTGACTGTGAGGTAACCCAAGAGTGTGACATCTTTGTGATTAAGATAGTCAGATTTCAGGAAAGAAGGTTCGAAAATCTGAAGATTAATGACTGCTGGAAGAACTAAACTGCTATTGTTGGAGAAATTGATAAAACTGCAACAAAATTGAAGGCTGTTGTTGTCTTCCAGAGCATAGAAAGAAACTGAGGAAATTATGCCAAATGAAATCCTCGGAATGGAAAGGTGTTGCATAGAATAGAGAACGCACAGATGAAATCCTTGATGACTGGATGGGTGCCATTGCTCATTGCTGAAGGAATTGAATGTGCAGAATAGAAAATGTGGCACGGAAGGCTCGTGATCCTCAAACCAATGGCGAGTGGGATGTGATCCTCCTGGACGAAGTAGAAGGCAGTAGTTTTCCTCCTTGCCACACATGCACTTGTGACCAAGAATGTGGCCTTGGTGGAGAGTAGTAAGTGCCGATTGCACGAGAAGATATTGCTGCCCGTGCAACAGGGAAGATGGTTCAATGAGAGAAAAAAAAAGTGGCGATTCCCTATCAGCTTTGATATCATGATAGAATGGAAAAATATGTTATCTTTTTATTATTTTACATTTTACATCCCTGAGATTTGCATAAATTTGCAAGTAATCCCTAATCTGATTACAATTAGATCTTTGATGCTTCATGTAGGTTTTTTGTTACTAGTTTTGTTGCATAATCTTTTTAGATTCTTCCTTTTATTCTTGTCTGAATTTCATTTGTTTGCAGTGCATTGCTTGTAGGTTCCTTTTCCCCTTTTATCTAAATTTTATTTGTACACAGTGCACTGTTATCCGGACATCAGAGTTGGCAGCTGCTCAAGAGAAATTAACTGAACTGGAGAGGATAAAAGAAGAAACTCTGGGACGTTGTTCGCCATCAGGACTACTGGAAAAGCTTCACGGTAACAAATTAACTAGTTTGAAATAGTTCCTAGGGTGTCTAAGATCTAAGTTCATATATTTAATTGATAGTGGAATGAAATTCACTTATAAATTTCTGAGGTTACACCTGACAATTTTTTTGATAAAGTCCTCAGTGCTAAGCGGACAAGACACAATGATATTAGATCTGAACTTAATTGATATAGTATGTGATACAAGAGATTGTGCTAGTTGTACTGAGTAAAAATGTTTGCATTCAGCTCATCAGATGGACTAAAGAAAGGCAATCATCTTTTCTCCAAAATAGGATAATTGGAAATTTCCCCAACACACTATCATCCTCATTCTCAGTTATATAATAACTGCTATCTCCTCCATGCTATTTTCTCTTCGATTTTATATTGTGGGTGGTGGCATTTCTGTATAGATGTACCTTTACAACCTTTTGAGCTGATAAATCACATATACCTTTCTTGCTGATCTCAGCCAGTTTATTTCCAGATTAAAATTAGTTGTCATGAGCATTTTCAGTAAGGCATGTGTCTAACTTGACATCCGACCAACTTGAAAAGAACTGATGCCTCTCTGATCTTGGAGGCTTACAATCATATTGGAAGATAGTAGTCTATCAGCAACTTTGATACTAAGATCAACTCATCTAGTTATGTACTCATATGCCTTTAATCATCATCTATTGACGATCGAAGATATTAGTGCATCAAACAGATATATGCTGGAGCCAATTTCATGCAACATATGCTCATCTATCAGTCGACAAATTCCTATGCAAGCAATAATTATCGTCTATTATTCTTGTAGAGAGAATGAATGAGGTGGATGAGGAATCAGAAGCACTACACAGGCAGCTACTTGAGAAGGAGATTGACCTTCCTACTTTTGTACAAAAGTACAAAAAACTCCGCACTCTTTATCACAGGCGGGCACTTCTCCATCTTGCAGCCAAGACGTCGGGTCTAATGTCTTAGGTACTATCATCTCATACATATTCTGTATCTTGTATCAAAAGATTTTTCTCCTCCAAACTGCTCCCACTTGGTTGTGATTATAGCTACTTTTGTGATTGCTTATACATTATGCCTATTGCAATAAAGAGATGGTCCAATACATGCAATATCCTTCTCATGTATGTAATATATATCATTACGGTTCTCTTTCATTTTCTTTCGATGTATAGGAAGTTATAACTCTTATAGTTAGATTTATTTTTATTATTATTATTTTCATTTTCATCTCTTGAAATGAAAGGAGGATGCTGAAAACCATCAGTACTAGGCTGTTGGTTGGTTTTGGTGTTGGGAATATCCTGTCATGTCCATCTAAAATCCTATTAAACCAATATGTTGGATCACAATGACACACAAAGTGGATAAACTGTGTGAATAAACTATAAGTTTTTGTTGTTTTAGTTCAATTTACAAGTTACAATTTAAGCAAGAAAAGTTAGCTTTCCTTTGTAATGTTGGCCATTCAACATAGAGAAACGGCCCTGATTATTCAGTTTAGTTTAATTAGTTCTATCCATCATAATTAAAATAATTTATGTTTTAAAGCTATTCATTGCGAACAACTTAGTGAAATTCAATATTCAGACTCGGTGATCAGAAAGCTGTCTATTTAGCAAGATTTTAACAAAGTATAAAATGAGAGCCCTCGTGGAGTAATGCAACCTGCTCGACAATGGTATTAGGAAGATGAAACAGAGCGTTGGGGAATGGGATCCAGAGAACGGGAATTGATATGGATGTTAGGTCTAAGTTTTTGATAGTATGGATAGATATCATGTGGCATATGAGCAAGGTCAAGATCGATTTTTGGATGGACGTGTGTTATATATTCGATCGGGCTCAGTTATCATCACTCAGGTCGGAAGAAGACACTCAACATCGCAGATCGGAATCAAGGTATCAAGTCGGAGTATATTATGCTAATCGATTGGATGACACTTTGAAAGTCCGGTCGGATATATATTAGGCTAACCGACCGGATGCGCTTTCTGAAGTCTGGTTGGGTATATATTAGGCTAACTGATCGGATGCGCCCTCTTAAACCCGGTCGGGTATATACATTATGCTAACCGATCGGACGTGCTTTATGAAGGCCGGTCGATTGAAGTATGTTCCTGGTCGGGTATATAATATAATCGATTGAAATATTTTTATTATTGGCTTCGGCCTCCGGCATGACTATAAGGGTTGACTCCGATGCTACCTGTACGACCAGAACATCCCTAAACGGTACGACCAGAACACCCCTCAACGGTACGGCCAGAACACCTCTCAACGGTACGGTCAGAACATTCCTAACTGTACCTCGGGCACTCTCCTGAAATATGGGGAACGATGATACTTTCGGGCCAGAATATGCTCACTCATGCCTTAACAGTACGCATCATTAATGCTGATCGTACATATTTCGGAGGAGTATATAAAGAAACGAGAGTCACTGCGGAGAGGAGAGTTTTTTCTTAACCTGAAAGACCTTTACTTACTGTTTCAATATCTCTACGCGATCAGACCTGACTTGAGCGTCGGAGCGGGATCCCCAGGCCTCTCGCCTGGAGCTTTCCTTTAATTTTCCGTCTCTCTTTCTGTGATTTGTGCAAATCTCCGATTGGAGAGAAGAGAAGGATCTTCTTCGCTCGTCGCTCCACAGACTAATCCCTTCGTCCGGTTACTTAGGATGGAAGATCGACGAAGTTCTCTGATCGACCTCAAGATCTCATACGACCGATCGAATCACTTCATTCAATAGTGATCAAGTCAATAAATCTTTAATTCACCATGATTCATTTTCTAACCGTCTCCGCAGGAACAGAAATGATCCGAGACCTGAATGTCAGCAAAGTCTGGCGCATAGTCAAATCATTCATGCATGCAACCATGTGCTAGATACAACATTTCCTGGCGAAACCTAAACCTACTTGGAGGAGGGTGAGGAGGACCCTTCTTAGCCGAGAGTCACCATATGGTTACAATGGAGAAGATGATGAATTGATCGACTTGAAGGTCAGACTATTGACAACATTGTGGATATCAAAATGTGGGCTGGAGCTCATGGATACATATGCTATGATCAATATGGGCTTACCGGGCCAGGTTTAATTGGGCTGCGACATATTACTTCACCAGGTTTGCCTGGCACGACTGGCTTCCAACACGAGCTTAGCCCGGTTGGCCTGCGCCGGCCCGAGTCCAGCTAGTCTGTAATTTTTTTATTTTTAAATAAATGGTTGGCCCAATTAAAAGGGACGATCAGGCTCAGCCTTTATTTAATTAAATAATATTAATTAAAAAATTATGAGGTGAGACTAGGAAAAGTACATTAAAAATTTATTATTTAAATAATTATAATAAATTGGATCAATGGGAGGTTGATTATACTTGACTTGGTCTTATTGTATCATTTTGATTGTCTCATTATATATAAGAAGTCCAAGTGCGTATATATTTTTATATTTTATTCATTTGGAAGTGATTGATTTAGTCTTATATAATTTTTTGATCGGCTATCGAATAAATTCGGAAGCAAAAATGAGTCACGAGGACGTCTCAACATCACGAGTAATTCTAACGTCGCATATATTTAATTGCGCTGTATTGCTTAGGAAACATATCATTCCATTTACTATCGCACTTGCACCAAGCCTCATGGGCATTTTTTTTTAATTATCTCGTTAAATTTGAGTCTGTGATCTTGTAAACATTCTTTATCTAGCTAATCTTTTAAGCATACTATATAAATAATATTAGAAACGCTAAAAAAATTCCATAACTTTAATTATGTCATAAAACAAATTAGGCTATATATATATTTTATTAAATAAATCACTTATTATGATTATTATGAAGCATCTAGTATGAAATGGGATAAAATTAAAAACGATTGATTTGTATAAGTTAAAAATGGTAGTCATTGTCTCGAACACTATCTTATTATAGTGTCGTGTGATTTTTTTTATATGGCAAGTTAGGTGACTAATTCCACCAAAAGATTTGCAACTTTTTGTGCTGCTTCTACTTTGGGTTTTTTCATCATCATTTTTGAAGATAATATCAAAATGATAAATCAAATAATATCGATCCCTCGAAAATTATCCAAAAGATAATGTCGAAATGGTCTGATACTTGGTTGTTTCATTTACAATTACAACATGTCTTTGACTTACATTTGTCACCACTTCTTGGATGTGATAATGGAGAAATTTGAGGGCTAGAGCGGGATTGAGTTGTTTGGTTGTGTTTGACTTGTTGGTACCAACTTGATTAGAAATTTCGAGCATACAGAGACACTACTAACCTATAGTATTGAGTTTCATATGTTCCTGTCGCCCTTATGTACTAGTCACTGTTCGGGTTGGTTAGACTAGCCCCTATGATTTACCTCTTCTGTGTTGGTCCTGGGACGAACTGACGGGAGCGCTGGGGACGTGCATTTCATTTTTTGCCACAATGAGTTACATATCTCGACGGACTGACGAAAATATTAAGGTTAATCAAATGTTAACTGTTAGGATCAAAAGGAAGTTAAAAAAGATGATTAACTTTAATCAATGATTTACAATGGAAATTTTAAAACGTAACATCTCGATTTATTTAGTTTCTATCTCCTTGAGGTAATTAATTCAAAGGTTTGATTTTTATGATCTCATCCACTATAAAATCACTTATTTTTTTAAATAATTCGGAGATAGAAAAGTCTTGTACAAATTCACAATCAAAAAATACAATAAGAATATAAGAAGCAAAAATAAATACAATAAATACCTTGCTATTGATCTTTTGTTGTTTGAAAAATGCCTCTTGATTTTTGAAAAATACAACAACACTTCTTTTCCAAAGCTCAAGAACTGGCTTTTTTAGAACCGTACTTCAATTCTTCACGAAAATACTCTTTATCACGCTGACTTAGGGTTCTCAATTGATTAGGCTTACTCCTAATCACTTACCACGTCAGATCCAACCGTTTAAACGAACGAATCTTTTTTAAATACTCAATCGATTGATTAACTTCTAATCGATTGTCGATTACGAGGCTCACTGTGCTCTCGAGAACTAGGTTGAATCGATTACCCCAATCGATTCACAAACCTTTTGTTCTATCGACAAACAGTTCTCAATCAATTGAAAATGCCAAAATCGATTAACCAATCGATTCCAGCACTCACTGTGCACTCGTGAAAATTGCCTCCCAATCGATTAGGTTGACATGAGTTGAATCGATTGATCAATCGATTCAATCACGTACTGTGCTCTCGCGATTTTTCTTCTCCCAATCGATTGGGAAGTTCCTCAATCGATTGAGGATGCCCGAATCGATTGGTCAATCGATTTCGGCTCCTATTCTCGCGAGAACAGATTCAATCGATTGACACAAGATTTAATCAATTTTCAAATCGATTATCCAATCCTAACTCACTTGATTGAGTGTAGGGTTCCCTTGCCCAACATTTGGTCAATTTTGACTTGTTGGGACTTCTTGTTGCTTAACTTCTAGTCAGAACTTCTTCACTAAGTGTCCGATCAATCTTTGACTCACTTGGAC
>JBBUKS010000035.1:7623183-7649338 GCA_038050645.1 Hedychium gardnerianum
GGCTCCCAGCTGACCTAACTTGGACTTGACATAGTTCCCAACTAGATTTACCTAGTCCTACTAAAACTTCTCTTATGTGCCAAGTGTTCAGCTCCGAGCTGACCCACCTTAGACTTGATCTAGTTCCCAACTAGGTTTGCCTAGTCCCACTAGGACTTCACTAGTGTCAAGTATTTAGCTCCCAGCTAACACACCTTGAATTTAACCTAGTTCCCAATTAAGTTTTTCTAGTCCCACTAGGACTTCAGTCGTGTCAAGTGTTTAGCTTCCAGCTAATCCACCTTAGACTTAATCTAATTCTTAACTAAGTTTGCCTAGTCCTACTAAGACTTCACCTTGCATTAAGTATTTAGCTCCCAGCTAATTCACCTTGGATTTCACCTAGTTCCCAACTAGATTTGCTTGGTTCCCAACCAGAACTTTCCTTTGCCTAATCCCACTAAAATTTAATTATTTTCAAGTCACTGGTTAACTCTTGACCTACTTAACTTCACTTAATATATTGATCAAATATCTAACCCTAAGTTTGAATCATCATTAGCTTGATTAATCTGGTCAAACTTAGAGATAATTATACCAATATTAATCACTTAGTTAAAATTATCAAATATTTAAATACGTACGTATATTTTAAAATTATCAAATTACGTATTTTATTTTATTTTTGATCTTTCGCATTTGCTCTCGTCTATCCCGATCGATTCAGAACGATTTATCACTGAATCGATTATAACAATATAGCAATTGATTGAGACAGGTGCGAGTGAATGCGGAGAAAAAAAATAAATTAAATACGTAATTTAACATATCTATATGAATATTTAGTAACTTCGATTATGTTGTTCATTAATTTGCCAAATATTTTTAGCACCACAGACTATGAGGGATTTAGGTCGTCCAACGTTAAAACTACAAGGCCCATAGCTATTGAAATCATGACTACGACTTTTCATTATATTATATTTATTAAAAAATTTAAAAGTATTATTAATTATTTAATGACAAAAAATATTTTTAATAAGAAGAGCATATGAATGGATGATAACAGATTGAGAGTTGTTTGATGAGTAAAGTATTTTAATAAAATACCTTTAAAGTTAGTTTTTTTTTTTTAAATGGGAGATAGTTACTATAGTATTTTAAATCCAAATAGCCATTCAAAATGTCATAAACACTCGGTCAACCCAATTGTCCACCTCTAAGCCATGCCCACAACTCAACACATGAGCTGAATCGTCTTGGCCCAGTTCATCGTGTGGCACAGGTTAGGTTGGATTACAATATAATTTAATTATTTAAGTTAAATAACAATTATTGATATTTTTTCTTTCTAATTTTGAGCTCCATAGGATCATCAAACATTTTGATTAAAAGTGTTTAACAGTAGTATAAAGTTCAAAATCTAAGAAAAAAAAGAAAGATAAGAGACAAATTTAAGAAATCATAAAGGGTGTAATAATGGCAAAAGATGAAACGTTCGTCTTCCGCGCTTTCGTCAATCCGTCTCAGAATTAATACGGAGGAAATAAATCACAGGGGCTAGTCTAGCTAGCCTGAATAGTGACTAGTGCATAAGGAGAATAGAAACCTGACTACTAGCCAGAATTTGACCCCTATATTTCATTATGACAACACTTTATGTACTAGCCAATAATTGATCCCGTGGGGACAGTGTAATAACACTTATGTCATATATGTAAGGAATTATTAGGAGTTTAATGATACTTATATGTAATATGAATTAAATTTTTTTAGGACCAGCAGCTACTTCTAGCTAAAAGTGTTTAATAATTATGTAAAACTCAAAATAAAAAATCATATTAATAATATTATTTAACTTAAATTTATATAATTTAACATTATTCTCACATCACCAAAAATATAATTATATAATAATTTAAGTCAATAATCAATAATTTAGCTTCCTAAATATTAATTAATTAACATGCATTTAAACGTGTTTGATGGTCTTATAAAGATATCATATTCATGTTAAATGAATATCATTACACCTTTAAAAGTGTTTTTTGATAATTCTATAGACCTTAAATTTATGCCGAATAAGCACCATTACACTTTTTTTTTTTTTTGAGTCTGTGTATTTGTTTTTTAAATTTTGAAAGCTATAGAGTTAACAAACATTTTTTACTAAAAAAATACTTAATGATTCACAATCAATTGAAATTACATCCAATCAACTGCTAGTAATCAAACTTATTTAAAAAACCATTTGATAATTAATAGCTGATTGAAATCATATCTAGTTAATTATCGATTAGGTGGATAATAATTCGGGCAAAGCGAGTTGGATATTTAAAGAATAAAAATCTACTTCGGTGAATTTTAAAATAAAATGCATTTAATAAATTATCAAAAAATTACATACTGAGAATAAAAATATGTGCCAATTATTAGATAACTTTTGACATGCAGATTGCAACTAAATTTTCCGAACATGAAAATTTCAAAGCTTGTCACAGAATTGAACTGAAGGCACAGAAACTGGAGTTTATGTATGAGACATTTCCTTCTTGTAAGCTAATCAATATAAGAAACTTTTGTAGGGGCTAAATTGCCACCTAAACATCCCCGATTTAATCTCTAACTACAACACATTTATAAAAAAATTTCTTCCAAATAAAACACATAATTTTCTTCCAAATGAAACACATAACGATGAGATGCTGAATTTTTAAAATATTTTTTCTGCATCTTTCCCGAATTATTTTCTCATCAAGAAAAATGTGCATAATTTCCAGAAAAGTCCAGTTTGGAATTGGAACTCTAAATATTAATATAAATGACATCATGGATTTTGACTAGTTATGTCTTCAGTTTTTAACGGTGTCAAATACAAGTACATATTATCCACGCTCGTCTTCCCAGCTCGAATTAATCAATATAAACAAACTAAAGTGCACATTATTGATGGTGATCTCAGTTCAACGGCCACAAAGTACCGTTTGAAAACAAAAAGCAAACCCAAATGTCAAACTTATTGATCCAAAAACTCTTGAATGCAAATGGTCCTTTTATTACCGGGGTTAAGCACCACAGTGAAATGGAAATATTTCCATGGATATCTATGCCGGTGAAGAATCACTCACAAGATCGCATCCAATCTCTGGAAACACCAATATAGAAGAGAAACAGCATCAGATCAATCATAGAATTCAATAACAAGCTACAAAGTCAAGCTATTCTACACTCAGTTTCAATAACTCAAACAAAGAGAATTAGCATCTAATTTAACAGGGAGAAGAAACTCGAATCAAACAGTGGAGGCCAGTGGATTGTACATTTAATTTTGGGATTACTTTTGATAATTATGTACTCATCTTTGTTGCCTGCATGTCCATGCTTTGGTTGTGCCTCAGCTAAGATACATGCAATTCTGCAATGGATTTGCCTATTCTAACATCTACTGAAGCAACTCCTATTGCTTTTGGACAATATTTTTTTTCCCACATTTTCTTCATAGATTCATTCTAACATTCTCTTTTTTTTTTTGCTACATTATTTTTTTTTCATATTCTAACATCTATAAGTATAGCAAGTTGTACCAAAATCTTGTAAAAAACAACAGGCAAAGGACAATCACACAAGTCTGCAGAAGCTTCACTTTATTTTAACAGTAAACTTTTGACACCGCCTGCAATGAAAAGGAAGATTCATTTTGTCCCTTTTTGTCTATCACAGCCTAGTAATGACATCCTCATCAAAATCCCCTTCTTATTCACTAATAAATTGATATATACAAATCTTGTAAGAATCCCATTTACTTTTTTTCTTAACGATTCCCACATCTTTTTTTCCTTACAATTCATATATTCAGTTTTCCACTTAAAAGATATCTAAATTTTAAAATCTTTCTCCACAAATCAAATTTTGAGTTAACTATTTGACTCTTAACAATTAGCATAATATGGTCTACATTGTTTTAAGAAGCCACCTTAGTAGCAATATAAATGGTTGCCTAGGCAGTTTGAAGAAGCGACTGATGGTTCCCTGGAGGCATCCCTTTCAAATAGTTGGTTAGTCAAGCCAATAATGCAGAATATATTGGTCTGGCAAGTGATTAAGCAGTTCAAGGAAACCAGAAAATCGATTTAAGGTAAATAAAAACCCTGATCTCCCTCTTAGATACACGATCTCTCCTCGTTTGTTTTCCATTTTTTCTCCTCGGGGATGGCAACCTCACAAATGACCCAACTCTTCTCTTTTTCACTACTAACAACACTCGTCCTCCAATCTTTTGCTACAAAATTCTTCTCCTCTACAAGGTATGGCCTCTATCTTCTTCCCTATCCTACCCTTTTTTTTTTCTCATCTATTGTAATCTTTACAGCAGTTCTCCAAAAACAACCGCTTAAATGTGTGATGAAGGCTCAGAAGGTATATAGTCTTTTAGTCTTCTCCATCTTCTCTTCTCTATTTGTCATCTCCCCTTTAAATATTTGTATAAGAGTCCGAGTAACATAGGGCCTCAAACACATCGATATGATTATGAAATACTTGCTTCTTTTCTAAAATCCATTACAGTTATTGGGTAGGGAGTTAAGGCTTATCCTATGTCAATAAAAAAAATGCAACTCTTACCTTTTTTAATGTATTTTTCTTCAAAATTGTCTGAATAATTAAATAATAGTTGATACACTCAGCACGTAAGCATATTTTATTCTCTCAATAATATGCTAACAAAAGACTTGCATTATCATAATTACTCCTAGTAGGCTACTCAACAAATATATTCTTGAATACCAACAAATCAATTTAAAGAAACTCTAAATCCAAATTTTTATCTGCCCACTTCGGTACATACAATCACCACCATCATCAATATCACTATGCCATGTTTATCCTGACGTTTAATATTGAATAAATAATGAAACCTCTTAAGTTTTATTTTAAGATCTTATCACTAGCAATATTTGCATCAATTAAATCGTCTTTAACTTATGTTTGTTGGATGTCCTTTCCCTTTACACTTTCCAGTCTAATCAATTAAGCTCTTCCAAATAAAGGATCAATTGGTCACCTTTAAATATGTTAATATCATCTCAATCATTTTTTCCTTATTTTACACTTACTAGCTCTTGGATATTAATATTGTATAAGTTATCCTTTCTAGTACTCATTAAATCCATCTTAATATTCTCATTTCTACTACGTTAATATTTTTGCATATTGATATATTGCTACATAACTACTCACCATCATGTATTGTAGGTCTTGTACATTTTTTACCTTTTAAGGGGGCATAAATCTGAGCTTGGGACAAGCCATGCATGCCAAACTGGTCCGACTGCCAAAGACTCACATGGAGCTTGTGTGAGGCAAGGGAATTCTAGACACGACAAACTCTAGGCTATATGAAGCTTCACCCATGCCTGCACTGGGCATAACATGCAAGCCAAATTCAGTATGACAAGGCTCAACATGATACATTTATCAGGTAGAAGCACAACCAAAATGCTAAGAAGCTAATGCTGATCCAAAATCCATTTGCCCTATAAATCCACAATCAAATGGCCTTACATAACCAAAATATTCCTATAAGGATTAAAAAGTTAAGATCTTAAGGACATTCTGGTAATCTAAATGTATAATTATCAAAATCTCCTTAAAATACAAAATAAATTATAAACCATTCCTAAAATTTCTCTTTAAATAGCCTCCCATCCTATCCCTTATCAAACACACGTCTATTCTAAAATCAAGTTCTCAATCAATGCACAATTCTCAAATTTTACATTTCCAGTCTCTTACAATCTCTTTCTAATTTCTAATTTTCTTTTCTTTTCTTTTAAATTTTATTCTATTATTAATTCATGGTATTTCATACTATCATTGCCAATCATGCCCAACTCCCATCGACATCATCCACTTTCTTTGCGAAGTCTGGTATACCTTTTTAAATTAGTTTCCTTGCAATGTGCACTAAAGAATGAAATACAACCAATTTACTACTGAAATCATACTTAGAATATAAAGGTCTCTTTTCACTTAATATGAACAAATACAACTCAAATTAATAGTGAAAAAGTTTGTAATCTTTTAGAGTTTTTTGTTGCTTACTCTGCTACATTTCATTTCTTACTACATGGTCTAAACAATATTCATCTTTTTAATATAGAAATGATAATGGTTACGTTTATTACATTAATGGAAACAAAATTTAAAAAATATTGGAAGTATAATATTTTAAATATATTTTGCATATCTGTAGTTTTAAATCCTAAAGTTAAATATTTTAGATTCTGTGCTATAAAATTTGAATATTATGAGAATATGTATTTTTCAATAAAAAAATTAAATAGAGAATACTTATTAAATGAACTGTACATTTCATAATTTGAGAAGTATGACGACACATAAGTAGTTGTAAGACCGCATCTCCTGACTCAACATAACAAATGTCTAGCAACTCAACATAATAGAGGTGGAGACCTAGTGATTGATTTAAACAATGAAGTAAATGAGTTATGTTTTCATTTGACTTTTGGTGCAAATAAAGTATCGAGTGTATAATATATAAAAATATAAATATTTTATATCAGTGGTAACATAAACCACACTTCACCATATTCTTGCTGCTATGGTACATAATGTAGTTACTGTTTCTTGTCTATAACAGCATTGAACTCTTGTTTTAGCATAGTGCATAGCGTGTTGGATAAGAAAGTAATTTCACTGAATGAATACCACTGGAGATATTCATCTGCTTGAAGAATTGATTAGATGTAGAAGATCATTTGCAAGAGAAAGAACTCTCGACATTAGACTCTAAAGGAAAAGGCGACAACACTTCTATTGTAGGATCATCTTAATCACATACTTAAATGAGATAAGTACACTAAAAACAACACAACATGGGTCTTAATTCTTCTTTGTGATCCTAATACTTTAGGCCACCTAAAGAATTGGTTAGATGCAAAACTAATCCTTTAATTCTAATTATTCTCATATAACTAATTATTTAATTTTAAAGATTTTTAAAGTTTTAAATCATTACAAATTTTACATCTCTTGTAAATTATTTCCAAAACTATTTTCCCTCAAAACTAATTTCTACATCTTTTGTAAATTTAATTTGAATGAAATAAATTTAAAACGAAATTTTAATTATCTCTTAATTAATTTTCAATTTGACCTCATGAATTTTATTGTGCAAATTAACTCTTAATTTCAAAACTCAATTCAATAAACTATATCTTAATTATTCCAATAAAAATTTTCATCGATAAGAATAATTAACTACTGATTATCTGATTAATTGACCAAAACAATCATCACTTAGTTACTGATCAATACTCCCTCAAGCTACTTGTATTATATGGCGAGAGAGTATGCTTTGTGCATCTAACTTTATAGGCTCCCAAACAGAGTGAGATCTTATCTAAATAATCAAACTCTTTCTTCATTGGTGTAGATACATAGGTCTTTAGCAATTAGTGTTAGCAATACATCAAGACTACCCTCTATTCTGAAAATAGAATTTTTACAAAAGCTACCCCTTATCACATCATATCTCGACATGCCCCTAACAAAATTAGTATTTGCCTGACTAGGATATGTCTAAGTGTTCATCTGATATGGTAACAACCCACTAAAGGAATACCAACTTGAGAACTCTTCTCAGTTACTATACATATTCTTCATTTTACTAGGAGCGATTACTCATCTCTATATGATTAGCAACATACCCAATAACAAGTGCTATGCAAATTTTTTAAAGGACCAAATCATAAATACCAAAATATGTCACTTACTGTTATCACATACCGTGAAGTCAATATCCTATTCCCAAGATTATTATGACTAGAGAACTTTTTAATAAACATCACTACATGCTTTAGAATCATAACATGTCTTTCTTCATCTATCACTAATGCAACAAAAGTTTTAGAATCTTTTATTATAACCATCAATTAAAAAACTCAATAAAAGACTAATTTTAATAATACAATATGCAATTAAATATTCCAATGATTTCCTTTACAATCCATAGACTATCACTAATATCAAGTGTGTCTAGGCTTGAATGAAATTGAACATATGCTCAATTAACCAACATTCTCAGGTTTATCCACTCTAATAAACATGATTTTGTTAGCTTACAAATGGAAATGTTTTATTTGACAAATCGACAACTATGTCTACTGCTAAATATAACATTTTTTATAGTTTGAATGACCTTGATGATATCTATGATTGTATCACACAAGTTTCAAAATCTTGAGTTGTGCCGAAGTTTTGATCTAAGACTGGAATGATAGTGTTTTGGTATCGTGCCGACATTTCAATGCATGGTGTTGGTAATGGATTGGAGTTGAAGAAGGAAGGAGATGAAACATAAGAAGGAGACATTGAAAATAAATCTAGAAAAACATGTGACGAAAAGCAAGGTTTAAAATCTCCAACCGTGATGGAGGTGGAGTTTTGGTCTCTAATTGGAAGGAGTTTTAGTATAGTATCATGCTATACAATACAATTTTGATACTTATTTATTTTTAAATATAAATGCATATAAATTAAAAAAAGATTATTTTTATTAATATTTGAGAGCAATAAGTTACCAATTATTATAAAAATCTTCACCATTTTGCTTATATTGTTATCACAATCAAATGCTTGTATATCTCATATCATCTTCCGATTTTAATAATCAAACTACAATTTTTTTTCTTTTTGTTTGTTTCCTTTATTTTGGTTAAAAGACCCACTAATTGTTTCTACTAGTTTTCTTTATAAGAAGTCACCAGCTAAATAAAAAAGAGATTCATTGTGTATGAAATGTGTATTCTACATTGGCTTGTGACAAATTTGTGTTTATCTAAATTAATACTTTCATTAATAGCAACATTTTTTTTTTCATGTTGAGAATTGATAAAATGAGATAAAAATCTTTTGTTGTAATCTTTTACAACTAAAAGAGAAAAAAATTCATTTTTTTTCATTTCAAAATTTATGTCTAAAATATATTGTCAATTGCTCTACCAAAAGCATTGTCGCCTACATTTAGTCATTGTTGCCAATAAAATACAAAGATTAGTACCTATTTAGCTTTTTTATATCATTTTCTTAATCCTTATTTATAGCAACTCATTTTCTTAACAAATATTAATTGTTGTGTTATTTAATTTAATTAGGCCAAAAAAGAAAAATATAATTGTTACAACTCATTTTGATTTCTTCTCTTTGTGAAAAAATATTCATTTGTAAGAAAAGAAAAATCCTTCACTAACTCATTGTGTTTATTATTGCATGGGACACTAGCACGGAGAAGAAAAAGAGGAAGCATGTGATGTGGGACGACCAATTTCAAGCTAAAACATAAAAGTGTCAACCCAATCTCTGTATTGGAGACATAGCACCCCATTTCATTTCATTTAGCATACCCTATATTCAAGAACACCAATAATAATATAGGAAAAAAGTTTAAGTCAAGTATGAGTTAGATAAAACCACCGAAAATATGTGTCTACCAAAGAAAGAATATTAACTCTATTTGCATTTAGGTAGTTTTATTGTTTCTTCTAAAGTATAAATCTTTGCGCTAAACTTTTCATTGAATGCAAGAACTATTACTTGAATGCAAACAAAAGTCCAAGGTTATATATTGTTTTGCTTCCAATTAAAATTTCTACTGCTATTTAATTTAGAATTTATTGGTTGTTTAAACTAAACCAAATTGATTATTAGATCTCAGGGAATCCAATCTGAGTGTAATTAGCGTGTGCTTGAGTTCTTTGGGTAGAGTTTATAGTATGAATCATTTACTGCAGCAGGAGTTTTAGGATGTGAGACTTATTTATTTCTTTTCTTTCTCCTTTCACTATGTTCTCCTCTTGTAGTCCCTCTCTCGTAACACACTCTCTCTTGATTGGCATGCTGCTGATCCAATTGCAATGTTGGAGCACTAGATTGAGCCATTGGTAGGTGCCACTTGTTCCTCTCTTCTTGAATAAGTTAGCCTCTTTCTCCCACTTGCGATCTTACTTTGTTTGCATCCCTAGCCTCACGGCTCATTGCTACTTTCATACCTTCTCAACAAAGTCTCAAGGAGAAAGAAGAGTGGAATAACTCTGTTCATACTGATATCGACTCCATGTCTCAATGTGGGAGTGGAATGAAAAATCAACTGCGCTGATCAACATGACTCAAGATTTTAATATGTGACCATAAGAATGAAATTTAAGTTAAAGGCATTGGGGCAAAGCAACACATTATAATGTTAGCATTAATCATTTCATATCAACTTCATTTTCATTTTGAGAATCCTTTATGTGATAATTTATCACCCACCTTAGGGATAATGCAGCCTAGGCATCATATATCTTAGGTTATCAATAAATTGAATTGTCTTTCAAGTCTGACTTATTAAATAGAAAAAATAATTGCGAATACCAATAGTTGCCGACATAACTAGGACACCTTCAACAACCCTCCTCATTCTTTCTATCCGCTTTCAATTTCCTAACCAATACTATTGTTGCAACTGCAACAACTGCTTCTATAACACAATGTAAAGTACCTTCTATTCTTTGTTGGGCCAAAGACCATAGTAGCCATTTTCAGAGAGAGCTTCTTCAAAGTCATAAAGAAGTTGTATCAAGTCAAGAATAGAAAGTTTAAAACAAGATCGTACTGAAACAGTAATATATCAACTCATTCACCAATGTAACTTATACCTCTAGTAACTCTAAAGACCTTAATTGTCTTGCAGAAGCATACATGAATTATCAATATAGTTAGAAAACTATTTAGGATATAAGCAAATTATCAGAGAATAAAATATGACCAATTGTCTATGGCTAACTGTGAAATTATGAACTTCTTTGAGCCTTAAGGCCTTCTAAGAACTTGGCATCTTATCTAATCTTCAGGTCTCTATATTGTAAAGGTTCAGGTATCAAAATATCCTAATTTCTTACGAAATACATTTTCATTTAATGGTTTTCGGTAAATATCAAAAGAAACTCGAAGGAAGCAGATAGACATTGTAACTGCAAACCTAGAGAGGAATGATTACAAATTGCTAGTGCGGTACTAAAGTACCAAAGTTAGTACAAATTTTGCAAATAGTTGTAAGGAAATCAATCCTTAAATCAATAGCAATCAATAGAAATTTCTTGTGCATAAGAAAACAGTAGTAAATAGCAATCATGCAACGTACCAAATCATACTTAGGATTTTGACAAGATCAAAATATTATATCATCATCCTTCTCAGCACCAACAAAGATCAAATTGTGGGCTGAATTCATTGAAATTCCAGCCTTCAGTGGGATATTATCTGCATATTTCTTTGCATCTTGTTCCCGCCGCTCAATCTCGCGTTTCTTGTATCCCTGGATCTTCTTCAAACGGAAGAAATCCTCTCGCTCAAGTTCATCCAATTCCCCCTTGATATAGGTAATGGTATTCTCCAGTCTTGGCTTGACGACATTCTCAAGGGCATTCACCCTCCTATTGGTAGTCTTAATGGCCTCGTCAAGGGTAAGAAATGAGGTCTGGAGAGAAGCAAGCTCAACTAGGACCTCAATTGCCTTGACATACGCAGTCCGACAAGCTTGTACCTGTTGACCACCACGCGCAAGCCCAGTCAGATCAGACTTGGCATCCCCAGCAGAATGGTCAGTGAAGTGCTCAAACCGAGGTAGCTTGACGCCTGCAACGTTATCCTGCCTCGATCGGACCCTGAGGGAGGCGGATTTGACAGACTCAAGCACCACATGCTTAATGTTATCTCCGGCAACGTACTTGGCCTCGGTGAGGGCAAAAGAAGAGTTACGCATAACATCACCCATGGACTCCTTGGTGGAAATGATCTTCTTAAGGATCTGCCGGAACTGAACGGTGAGTGCGTCGCTCTTCTTCTTGAGCAGGGCGTGGCCACGAGTGGCGCCGACGAGTCGGGCCTTCATCACCCCCAACATCGTCACAGTAGGCACCACATTCAAGCGCTGACTTTGTCCAGACATCTTTCCCTTGTTGCCTAGGGTTCTCCCGATGAGGAATCCACAGAAAAGGATCGCTTCTCTGCTCGTAAAAATCAAGACATCACATCAAAAAAATGCAATTCTATCAGACATAAGAGTGCATTCGATCGAAACTTCGAATTCCAAAAAATAACAAGATGACGGACAATCTTCAACAAAAAATCAGGGGTCAAAATCATGCAGAGTAAAGAGCGAAAACAAGGGACCATTCATCGTAATACTATTCCATAAAGGGATAAAGATGACACCGATCAATACCAGGGTTTGAGCTCCACGGCGAAATAGCTTTCACCGAGATCTCGAACGAACTTCTGCAGAGTTGAAAAGGAAAAACAATTCCGGAAATATATATTTATAATAATAAAAACGTGATCCGAAACAAATAGTGGACCTACCACAGGAGTCAATTTCAAGATTACATCACAACCGTCCAAATTATTGAAATAAACATCTGACTGGATGGTGAAACTTACAATTTGTACAAAACCCAACATCTGATCCCGCAGTTAGAATTTAAACGCAGGAGATGCCCATGCCAGCGAGCCCTAACAAGGTCTCTGGAGGAATTCAGGAAAGCTTCTTCCGCGTCGCCCCCGCTTGGCACGCGCGAATTGCCCCTGCTGAGCTGAACCACATCTCCTTGGTTCGGCTCCACTCAGGAGGCGAGAAATCCTCCGGCCATAGACATCCATGGGGACTTCCGTGCAGATGACGCCGCTTTGCGGTGTCTACAGTGAGAACCCTCTCTGCTACTTGCTCTCCATCGACGGTTTCAACTTCTTGATGGACTGCGGATGGAACGACCTCTTCGACCCTAACCTCCTTCAGCCACTTTCGAGGTTCTTCTTTTCTTGTCCTTTCCCCCACATTTTTCTACTGGATTTATGCTAGCAAGCTTCCGTATGTGCTTGTCTTTTTTTAAACGTGGTAAATTTTTGGTCGAGAGCTTAAGTTATAGCTATATCCTTCTCCCTCTTGTTGGTTTAGTAGACAAAGAAAGATTTTTATAGATTCCAGAGAAAAAGAATATGTGGGATGAAACTGGGCCAACGAATTATAGATATGGAGGTCCTTTGTTATTGCTATGGTCAGTTTACCTGTTTCTTGACTAACCTTCTGCTTTCAAGTAGGTGTTTTGGCAATGTAGGTTGGCCATCCTACTAATTTAGTGGTTATTTCAATCTCATGTCTTGAAGATACGTAATGGGTTTAAAGCAAACAAAGTAACTTTCCTTGACAATAATGTTTTAATATCTTTTTTTTTTAAAAAAAAGAACACTGAAGGTTTGTCTTGCTACTTTTCCTTACCCTATGGGCATCTATGACTAGGACATGAGATCAATGTAATCAAGACACCATGAAGGATGAAAAAAAAACTCAAGCAATAATATTCTCTGGTGGTCTGTTGAGGAAAGTAAATAGAAAGAATATTGAATGAGCTTACAATTAGTTGTTCATCTGAACAATATGCTGCATGATCTTAAACTAAGTGGATCCTTAAAACCTTTAGACTCTCTCTCTCTCTCTCTCTATATATATATGTGTGTGTGTGTGTGTGCATGCATATATATTAAACTACCTCAGGGAGGGAGAAAGAGAAGACCCTAATATTTGTATCCCCTACACATATGTAAGGAGTTATATAACGGTTAACAATGCCTCCACTTTCCAATAAAAGGAAAGTAAAAGTATAACAGGTTCTTCATCAATCTTTATTTGAACAAGCTTTATTGTGATACAAGGTTTCTTGGCTTAAGCATACAACATCACAGATAGAAACTAAATTTCCTTGACTAAGACTACTTGGCAAGCTAATGCCTTTTTACTTGTTCTAATAATATAATAGAAAAAAGATTTGATTGCTCATAATTGCCAAATCATTAGGGCTTGAGTATGGTCAAAATTAAGAATTGTAATAGTTACATACTTGAAGGTTTAAAATGTGAGTTGCATGATATTGTATTTCCTAAATGAGCACCTGATAGTAGTTAACTTTACTATGCTCTGAAGATTGTTAAATCTATTTCCATCTTTGTGAGATGCCTTTGTGCATGCATATCATGTTCAGTGAGGAAGTTACAATTTTTTGCTTCTGCATTCTCACTCACCTATTTCAGAATCTTTATGGGAGTACTTATTTTAAGTAAAAAGGAACATCAGAATGGAAGCACAATATGAATCCATAATAATTAATAGTGCTACTGTGCAAGCATGAAATTTCTAATATATATAGCTTTTATCTCTAGAGTTATTTCATAGTATTTTCGTGTGTCATTTCTCTTTCTTTGGCAATCGATATTTTCAGTTAAAATGAATATCTCTGGCATCTTTATTATTCACATCCATTTTTTGTTGGATCATTGCCAATTGGGTCTTTCTGTCACATCTAATAATACATGATATTTCATCACCATTTCAATAACCAAAAGAAGTTTCACTACTATCAAAATTTTACCAGGGATATGCATTAAATGCTAAACATGTCTTAAGAGTGTAAATTTAGAAAAACTTTCCAAACAACTCCACGGTCACTTTTCTTATAGAGAGATGATCATGTTTTACTTGCAAAGAAGCATGCATTATTATGCTATTTTTTAAACCGTGAAGTTTTAACATTACTATTTTCGGGCATTCTTATAACCATTTTTCTCATCAGTAAACATCCTCTAAGTATGCAGGGTATCATCAAAAGTAGATGCTGTTTTACTCTCACATCCAGATATTCTTCATCTAGGTGCTTTGCCATATGCCATGAAGCATCTTGGGCTCACTGCTCCAGTTTATGCAACAGAGCCTGTATATAGACTTGGTCTTTTGACCATGTACGATCACTATCTTTCCCGGCGAGTAAGCATATTCTCTAAATCTTAGTTATGCTAGAATACTCATGTACTGTCTTACAAATGGCCTCCAATGGCGCTGATTTCTTCCTCAATTTCTTTTCAAGTTATATTATTTCTTCTACAAAAGAATATTTTTAGCAATAATATCTTTATCTCATGTTTGTTATCTATTTAGCTTAAATTCATTTCTACTCTTATCTAGAAAGGCTACTTAGTGTTGATGTGGGAAAAATTATCCACTAACTCCAAAAGCTACTGAATGAGTGGCATGTGAGTTATGAAGATCAACAGTGTCAACATAGGTTCGATCTGTGTGCTCTTAGTGCCACTACTGCGAGAGCGACCATGGCCATTTAGTTTGGTCAACAACCAAAGCTTACTAAGAGGTTTGCTTAGATCCACGGGGACAATTTAGCCACATGGACTTTCACCGTTAACACATTCACTTTGAGATCATAAAAGGTTGCCAAGGGCCCACATAGATTAGGAGGAAAGATCAGCAGCAGTACCCCATAATGATCTAGGTGATTTTTGGGTGATAACTAGTCACTACCTTGGACTAGTATGTTAGAGATTTGCCACTTCGCTACAACAAACCCAACTGGTCCACTGAACCCTACAACTCAGTTCCACCCTAATCATTAATACTCAAGCTAGCACACCGATCTAGTTCTAACGAGCTACCTATTATTTGACTGAACTCAACCCACTTCTATCAAGCTCAAATTAGTTCGTCTATGCTATGCCTAGCTCTTAACTTTTATCTTCAATAACGAAATTTTCTAACATGAGATCTGAGCTAAACCCAAGAACTAATGGATTTCAATATCTATCATGTGTTGCCCATAATAGATCGACGCCATCTATAAGAAAGTTTTAAGCGTGGAGACAAGTAGTGAAGAGAAGTATGTTCAAAACTCATTTGACTTTCTAGTGAAGAGGATGCCTAATGCCACAACCAGGCAAGGAGTTGAACTTGAGGCTTCTCCTTGCAAAATAAACAAAGCACTCAATTCTAATGCCATAAGCCTGGAGGTCCATCTAATTCAATGATGATAAATAAGGAGACATGGGAAGCAATGAATTATTAATTGAAGCTGATTGTCAGTGTGGTGGGATGAATGCTCCTCTATTTAGTGAAAGGAAAGAAAGATGCGCCAAAGGCAAGTGCTAGAGTGAATTAGCAAGGAGGCTACTATGACATTTGGAAGGGTAGACTACTATGACATTAGGTATCCGTCATGGATTTAAATTTCGTGCTGTGTCAGTTGGCACGGGCGGAATTTACCGTTCCGTCGACCGACAACGACACCATACTGACACTATGACCATGAGGTCGTTGGCAGAGGGTGCTTCGATCCGCGCGGTAGCCTCCACGAGGTTGCGACACTTGTAGCTGCTGCTCGATTTTTTTTAAGGTTACATTTTTTATTTTTTAAATAGGTATTTTTTATTATAAATAAATTATTAATTATAAAACTTTTATATAGTTGTTAATTATAAATAATAGTTATAAACATAATATATTATTAATAATAGTTATCAAATATTAAAAATTATTTTATTTTTTAAAAATTAATAAAATAATTTAATTTTTTTAATATATGTTGAAAATTGAATGTGAATTTAAAATATTCTAAATTTTTTTCCAAAATATAATTCTTGAATTTTTTAAATAATTTTTCTTTAAATGGAAAATTTACAAATACATTCAAAAAATAATTTTAGATCTTCAAATAATTTTATAATTATCTTTGAATGTTTCAAATAATTTTATAATTTTAGATTTAGTTTTGAATTTTGAGAATTACTTATTTATTAAAATAAATTTTAAATTTATACCTTTTTTGTTGCTGCTACAAAAATTTAATATGCATTATCTTATGAGAAAATATTGAAATATGAACTCAACACTTCAACACTTCAACACTTGAAATATAACACCAATAATGAGCACATATAATAATCAAACATCAATAAAATTATTTTTTAATTAATATACACTTATATTTAAAAATTTAAAAGTAGCGAAATCGTATCAGCATATCACAATACTGTACCGTAACTCAATCGTTCCGGTTTTGAACCGAAATTTCAACATGGCTCAAAATTTTAAATCTTGGTATCTGTTGTAGCATGAAACTAATGTCATATCGTTGTGCTTCCTTTTTTGCATTGTGTCAATATGAATTTATCAATTTTAAGTTTATGTATAATTTGTTTGAATAGATATATATTGTTATATACATGTTATTGTGTTAGGCATTTTCTTCATTGCAAGGAGGAATTTAATGTGTTTTATTGTATTTATGTGTCTATTTATAATTATCATTTGTGATTATGAACTTATTTTGATGGATTGATTAATAAACATTGTTAGTTATATATGTGAGTCATCTATAATGTTACTACATTCCATTTTTTGTTTTTTCCTAATATTATTTTAAAGCTAACTGGCTACTGCTTAGTGGTTCAACTGTGCAGTGGGTTGATTGCCTATCACCTGAAATCACATTTTAGAATCTTAATAGTCCCAAAGAACTTTCAGATTTTGAACATAGACACCTATAATAGGAGTAGAAACCCTTGAGCGTGTCCACACTTTTAATTCCTTAACGTCTTTTCATGGGCTTTAGATTCCCAATTATATTGGGTTCTCTAACAACCTTGAAGAGGGTAGCATAGTGATGGTTTGCTTAATTATTGCTTGGAGAGATTGTAAATTTCAAGGTGCTTAGTCAAAGTTTCCAAGCATATTTTATAAGTAGTAGTAAGATAAGGGAAGTGTTAATAGCATGATGAATCAAAACACGGGATTGATAAGCCATTTTAAAATTCTTAAGTAGGTAGATGATTCTCATCCAACTATTCCGTTGATGACGGTTTTCAAATATGCCTTAAGGCCTTCTTGGTTATCAAATTCTTTATATGAAAATCCTCTTAAAGATTATGCTGAAATGTTATAGCAGGCAAGCAAATATGCCATTACTAGCAATGTGATACAAGCTAAAGTGACATCAAATGGTTAAGGAGCTGAGAAGGTTTTGTTAGGAGATGTATATGAGGGAATATGATAGGCATCCCAATGCAAACATAGAAATTAATAATGTAGATGAGAAAATGACTTGGTGAATAATTGTAGAAGAATTTAAGATTGGCAAATTTGTAGATAAATTTTAATTTTAATATGAGTGCTCAATAATTTAGGAATTGCCACATTTTCTATTTTGGTAATAATCACGAAATTAATTATTATTATCCCAAAGTCTAGCATATTTTCCCTATTTTGATTATTTATTTCCTCATTTGTTTTAGAGTCAGGTCTTAAAAAGGGATTTAGTCTTATCTTTCAATCAATTATAATATTACTTTCCTCTGTATGAGAATTTCTTTATGTGAGCTTTGTTATCTTCTTCGCTTTATCAATTTCATTCTAATCTTCAGTATGATTTGAGGGTTTGATTTGGTGTTGTCACATCCACCTGTAAAGGGAATACACATGAATGAGAAGTGTTCATGGAAATAAAGGATCAAAATTTGTTGTTGCTTGACCTGCAACTAATTTAGTTTACGTTTCAATAAGGACAAAACAAAATATTGCCATACCATCCTGAGCATGGTCATGATACTAATGGATGCATTCCTTTAAGGTTTCAGATTAAAAAATTGATTAGGAATGGTCAACTAATGAAGTTGGTCGGACCAAAAGGAGAATGCACTGAAAGAGATAGAGGAAGAATTGAGGATGAGAAGTTGGATAAAGCGCCAAGCCAAAGTCATCAAGGGAATATTTGTTTAGGAAAGATACTTTTAGAAAGTGAAATTTGGTAGCTGAGTTTAATAAAGCTTAAGTCAAGGCCTTTTGTAATTGTGCAAAGAATTAGATGTTTTCCTTGGTCTATGGAAGATATGCCTAGAATTCCGAGGGAGATAGTTGAACATCAGTTGCATCTCTGAGGTAATGTGCAGCTACTGAAATTTTCTTTGGGAAAGGAGTGAGGCTGTAAGATGAGGACATGAAGAATTCATTAAAGGTTCTTCATTTAGATAGACTTTTTGACTTGGTTAGCCGCTGTATTAATGGTGGAGAAATCTAATTGGAAGTGAAGGTGATGTTATATTTCACAAGCTTGAATAAAGTCTGCTCACAAAAGACTGTTTTCTGCTACCTTAGATCAATCAGATGGTGGTCAATACCAGGGAATATGAAATGTTGAGCTTTTTGAATGTTATCTTTGGGGACAATAAATCTGAATGGTTAAGGAGGATAGGTCCACACACCCTTCTAAATTTCAAAAGGTATCAGGTCTTGTGAAGGTTGGAGGCTAATAAGCCTATAGAGCAATGAAAGAAGATGCCTAACTGACACAACACACATAGAGACAAGGCCAAGCTATGACCCATACTTTCAAACTTACTACTATAGTGGGAAAGGGGATCCCAAAATGTAGTGTATAACCAACTTACTACAATGGAGCGAAAGTAGAATAAGAAAGACTTATCTAAAGTTGAAATTTTTTAAAATCTTGGCATTTTGTCTCCTACTCTTCTAATATATATCTTCCTCCGTTGTCAATAACTTAGATAAGAACTTAGTCTATTTTCTCAGTTAAATTTTCTTTTTAGTATCCCAAGTAATAATCAAGCATGAGGTTGAGAAACCATGAGGTGGATGCTTCTCAAACATCGGAGGTTGAAAGTCTCAACCAAATTCAGAGTTCAATAATATTTTGTAATAGTGTCTTCCTATTTTGGTCGGGTACTAGTTTCTCCAAGGAGGAGGCGAACGAAAAGGAGTACAAGGTAGAGGAGGAGGCAGACGAGGGGAGAAAGTGGGGGAAGAGGTAGATGAGGCGACAAAGAAAAAGGAGAAAGAGGTAGACGAGCCAGTGGAAGAGGCGTACCTCGAAGAAGTCTCACCGTGGAAAAACCCTAGCTTCGCACCTTGCGTCATTGCTTGTAGAGCATCACAAAAATCCCGACTAGTAGCCAGGTTCCTATCCTCCCTTATGCACTAGTCACTATTCAAGTTAGTAGCTGCCGTGATTTACTTCCTCCGTGTTGGTCTTGGGACGGACTGGCGGGGGTGCTGGGGGCGAGCGTTTCGCCTTTTGCCACCATTGTAGAGCATCACAAAACTTAGCTTTGCTCATGAACTGCTTCACCTAGGTGTCATGCCTTCTTGAAGTATATTGTGAAGGCATCAGAAGTTGCTTCAATAGAGAGAACGACCTTAGCCTTTTTTGAAGGCTTGAGATCCTTGTGCTTTTGGCAAGCCTCAAAGGGCATCAACCTCTTCACATTAAGCAGTGTTTCTACAGCAGTTGGATATTCGTTAGGGCAACAAGAGCTTTGTCCATGGTAGTCTCAGAGCAGGAGCTTTAGTCCTGGAATCTTTAAGAGGGGTTGAAATCCCATTGCAAGAAGAGCTCACCTCGTTATGTTTCTTTGATTGGAGTTGTCATGGGAGTGTTCTGGAGAGCATACCAGAAAAAAGTCAACTAAAATAATGTCCATATCTACATGGAGAAGAAGAGTCATGAAAATGAATTGTTCAGTGTAAGAATCAAAGTTGAATAAGTCCCAAATCCAACAGCTTGAAGGTTTTCTTCACACAAATTCTCAAGAGAAATAAAAGAACTGATATTCTGGGATAAATCTGTTACATCACATGGTTCTTCCTAGTGAATTTGGGAAAGACGTTGAGCATCATGTCCTGATGAACCCACTAGTGGGTATCAGCCATAAGTGGTGCGAGATCTAGAGGAAGTTTTTCTTCCATCACCTAATGGAAGAAGGGATTCTCTTAGTTTTCCATCCTGTTATGGGAATATATTGTGGCAACCTGGAGAAGTAGACTCATCCCTCTAGAGAAACAGTCTGTCATTCACCTCAATCCCTAATGCATGGCTCTTGACTATGAAGAGTGAAGACCAATAGGTGGCGCTAGGAGTGTGTGGAAAACTAACACTCTCTTCAGTCCTTTCGCAGATGGATTATTAGGGGATGGAATGGAACCAGAGCTCGATGTCTAAAATGATAATATCCAATTAAGTTAGATGGAGGAGTGTATATCTTATCTGTATTAAAACAAGCATGAAGGAGAAAAGAATACTTGTGTCTAATCTTCTCAAGCTTTGGTTCAATTATTATTGATGGCTGAGTAGTACTCTTCCCAGTTGGACCCTTCAGTTTCTGGTTGTATGTGGGATGTTGGTTATGAAGATTGTCGTTCTTCCATCAAGGTAAATAAATGAATAAGCAGTTTGATCGAGTCGACTTCAATTTGGGCGAGGAATCAAAGTTAGTTTAAGTGTATGAAAACCATACACATTAGAAGAAGTATATGGATGTAAAACTGGAACTTTAGTTAAGTGTTGAACAGGACAGAGGTGGTAACTAAAAAGTAAAAAGTTAGCACAAAGAAGGGACATACTTGAAGACAGATATGATCTGAACTGGAGACAACTTGACCAGGGAACATTTGCAGCAATAAATGAGCAAAAGTAGAAAATTTTAATTGGCAACACAATTTATAGGAGATGTGGAAAAGTGGAGAGAGACTAATTTGGGAGGGTGGCTTGAGGCTGGTAATAATTATGGGAAATAAGAGTTATCTTTTGGTAATAATTATGGAAGATTAAGAGACATTTTGTTACATATTCTACCAAAACACTTCGTAGAACTTGATATAAGAGAGAGGAACTGATCTGGATTAGATTACCCACTCCCTTGAAAAGTTGAATGAATGCATATGTGTGCTCTGGAGATTTACAGTGTGCCCAGGATTTGATTCCTTTGCTCCCAATGTCGCTACTGAGAGAGCGATGTGTCTAGTCAGTTTGGTCAATAACCATAGCATACTAAGAGAGTGGTTTAGATCTAAATGGACACTCCAGCCATGTGGAGCTTCACCGTTTGGCCAGGAACTCACTTGGACTGGGCTGCATGGAAGGGGACCTTTTTTGAGGAGGAAAGATAGCAACAATATCAAAACTCTGTATGATTTTTGAGTGCCACCTCAGACTAGTCTACCAGAGATTAGACACCTTGGTACAATCAAACCAAAACTGTTCCACCACGTCCTACATCTTGATTCCATCCTAATCACTAGCATCCAAGCCAATTACACATTGATCCATCACAAATGGGTTGCCTACAGTTTGACCAGAATCAACCCACATTAACCGGTGCAAATCAGTTTAGTCGTGCTAGACCTGACCCCAAGTCCAATTCGTGGAACTCTTTCTGTACATGGTCTTCTCTAGCTAACTTCCCAAATTGAGGTCCTAGCAAGACCAAAAATTAGCAGACTTCTATATCCTACGTGTGTTGCCTATAACTAGTATTTATATGATAATGATCATTGAATGTTGATAGATTTATGTGACTTGCAAAGTAATTTGTGCTTATTATATCATATCAAAAATGTAATACAAGCCTCTTTCAAGATTGATGTGACTTTGTGCCTTGCACTTTTTTATTATAGCCTACTATGGTGTTATGCGTAATTTATGCACGGATAATGGTCTGACCATACATGCACACAACTTCCCAGCATTTGAGAAATTTTGGAAAGGAATGCCTGCAAGGCTCATATTCACATTTTGTTATGTTCAAAATATTTTCATCCCAGAATTCAGATGACACTTCTTCAATAGTGATTGTGTTTTTTTCCTTCTGTAATTGATAAATTCTTGTTGATGTTTGTCATTCCTATCCACATGAAAAAACTGGCCACTAATAATTACTTTTTCTTCTTAAATAAACATTCATCAGACTGAAATTAATTCTTAAATAAGAAGGAATTCAATACTAGAAAAGTTAATGTCTACCTCTATATGTAGAGAGTTTTCCATACACTTGAAGGATAACTTTTTCTGCATTATTTCCAATTTAACATGCAAACCTTTTTTTGAGGTTTTCTATTTAGGTTTTTTGTTTCTACTATTTTAATTCTAAATTTGTTCCCCCTCTCTCTCTCTCTCTTCTTTAATTTGCAGGAATGCTCTGATTTTGACTTGTTTTCTCTGGATGACATAGATGCTGTCTTCCAAAATGTTACTAGGCTCACATACTCACAGAATTATCATCTTACTGGTTAGCATTTACCGAAAGTGTTTTATGTTGGAGCAAATGAACATGAAATTGAGTTGCTGATATGTTTGGTTTAGATAAAGGAGAAGGAATTGTTATAGCACCACATGTGGCGGGACATCTTCTGGGAGGTACCGTCTGGAAGATAACCAAGGATGGGGAAGATGTAATCTATGCGGTTGATTTTAATCACCGTAAAGAACGGTAACAGGAGAATTCTTTTTGTTATGGAATCTATGGAAGCTATGTGCAATTCTATTTTTCTGTATGGTGTAAAATGTGCTAATTGAAGCTGTTTGTTAGTCACTTGAATGGAACTGTTCTGGAGTCCTTTGTGAGGCCAGCTGTTCTGATAACAGATGCTTTTAATGCTTTGAACAATCAGCTCTACAAACGTCAAAGGGATCAGGAGTTCATTGGTATTCCTCCATCGATGCTACATAACAGAAATCATTTTTCTAATTTATGCATGAACACGGCTTCTGATGGTTTTCTTATAGTTTTAACAATGCAGTAACTGCCTTATTTAATGATAATGAAATAATGCAGAGGAACACCTGTGGTGTATACAACAACAATAATCAAGTCTTATCCCACTATGTGGGGTTGACTATATGGATCTTTTTACGCCATTGAGCTCTATCCTCTACTATATCATCATCTATACTTAAATAAATTTTATCTTGTTTTATTGCTGTCAATCAAGTCTTTTTTGGTCTTCATTTTTCTCGTTTGATGTGTATATTTGTCATAGTTTCATATAGCCTAATTGGAGCATTTATTGATCGTCTAAGTACATAACCGTACCATCTCAAACGTGTCTCTCGGAGTTTTCCCTCAATAGATGCTACTCTGATTTTCTCTCTAATATTCTCATTTCTTATTTTGTCCATCCTTGTTTATTCACACATCCACCTTAACATCCTCATCTCTGCAACTCTTATCTTCTGCTTATGTGCTCAGGTCATAACCCAACATTTAGCTCCATATAACATAACAGGTCTAACTGCCGTTTTGTAATACTTTTCTTTAAGTTTTAGAGGTACTTTACGATCGCATAAAACATCTGACGCTCTCCTCCATTTCAATCATCCTGTTTGTATTTTATATAAGACATCTCTTTCAATCCCTCTATCGTTTTGCAAAAATGATCCTAAATACTTAAAGCTCTTTCACACAACTCGTTATCTCCTATCTTAACAATTGTCTCATTACGTCTAATATTGTTAAATTTAAATTTCATATATTCTGTCTTTACTCTACCAAGTCTTAAACCTTTCACTTCTAGTGTTTTCCCCCAAGATCCTAGTTTAGCATTTATTCCTTCACGTGTCTCATCTATTAAAACAATATCATTTGCAAACAACATACACTACGATATTATATCTTGAATGTGTTGAGTGAGTTCGTCCATGATTAGTGTAAAAAGATAGGGATTTAGAGTTGATCCTTGATGTAATCCTATATTTATTGAAAATGCTTCAGTTAATCCAAGTCTTCATTCTGGTCGTTACATCCTCATACATATCCTTAATTAGATCAATATATGTTATGCTAATACCTCTCTTTTCTAGAATTCTCCATATAATTTCTCTTGGAACTCTATCATAAGCTTTTTCTACGTCAATGAATATCATGTGTAAATCTTGTTTTTCCTCCCAATATTTTTTCATTAGTTATCTAAGAAGATGTATAGCTTCTATTGTTGACCTTCCAAGCATGAACTCAAATTGATTTTCGGTCACCATGGTCTCCTTCCTTAATCTTTTTTTTATTACTCTTTCCCAAAGCAATACTATAATCGCCTTATTAACCTCCTTACATTACATAACAACATTACTTGAAAATAGACTTTTACCAATAGAAAACCACCTGCAGAAGAATAATCAAACCACTGATCTCAAAGAAGCATTAGAAAACATAAACAGAGACCTAAGCAAACTATCACTAGGGAAAATAGTCCTGAGACAACTAGTGAATACCTATAAGATTCTTATATATTAAGTAAGACAGTCAGATGAGACTCACAAGAACTCAGACTGAAGATTTTATAGGCCCCTCACAAATACTGAGAGGAAAAATAAAAATAAATACAAACTCCTGGTTCAATACTTTAACCAGAAGATGTAATAGTACATCCACATATCAGTTAGAAGAATTGATCGATATAGAACAAAATTTTGTAACCTTTTCTAATGAACAATTAAACTCACTTATTCCAAGAAAATTATACAACCAAAGAATCTTATCTTTTTTAACCGCACTTTACAGACACCATAGGACACAACCTTCTCACCTTCCTGATGGAGGAGAAGAATGATTGAATCTTATGACTAAAGAGTCTGCAAGAGCACTCTTGCAAAGAAGACATAATTATATCCACCTAGGACTAATTGTTTTAAGACTAAGAGGTTTAAACAAGAAAAAGTATAGGAACTAAATTATTTTTTCTCTATGACTCTTGATTCACTGACAATGAAAAAGAATAATAGGACTTATCAAGGTAGATATGAACAACAATTTGGGTATTACATACTTCTGCCCAAACTTCAATATGACTATTATGTGTCACTTTCCAATCTATTGGAAGAAGTTTTCTCGAGAATAGAAGGAGCCAGAATCGATTAGGGCAATCGATTTCAATATCACCAACCGATTAAGGCAATCAATTGGCTGTGGGTGTGTCGTGAGAGAATAGGAAGTTGCGGAATCGATTGGGGATTAAGTTTAATTGATTGGCAGTGTTTCTCCGTGAACAAAAGCATGGGGAAATGATTGAGGCAATCGATTCAGCCAAAGTTCTTGAGTGAACAAAAGGTTTTTAGGTCAATTGGGGCAATCAATTCAGAGGCTAACCAATCAATTGGTAAGGCTCACTAATCGATTGGTCAGGCAAAAAAGAGTCATTCTATAGGTTTTGAACGATCGAGCTGACATGACAATCGATTGGTGGTAAGACCAATTGATTGGGAGGCATTTTCCAGCCTGAGAGAAACCCTAGAAAAAGGGATTCGCGAAGCATTTGAACATGCTAGTTCTTGGTGATTCTATAGCAAAGTGTTGTTGCATTTATGAGTCAACAAGAGGCATTTCTGATCGACAAGAGATTAAGCAAGGTGTTCATTGTATTTGTCTTTACTTCTTGTAATCTTGTTGTATTCTTGTGCTTGAGTTTGTATGAGGCTTCTTCGCCTCCGAAAAGTTTCCAAGG